>PVKV010032540.1:0-19718 GCA_004027835.1 Alouatta palliata
ACACACACACACACACACACACACACACACAGCACCCCAGCCAGCCAGACACACACATACACACACACACACAGAGCACCCCAGCTGGCAACACACACAAACACAGACACACGCTGCCCACAAAGGGCCCAGAAAACTAAGTGCCCTTCAGCCATGCACCCGACCATAGCCCCCAGGTTAAGGTGCATGTGGTGAGCCTGCACGCTCGCACACCCTCACACCCTCACTCTCATACACATGCTTACACACTTATTCATTCTCACACATATGCTCATGCTCGTTCACATACAATCCCGGCCACCTGCTCTAAAGTCCCCACACAGCCCCGTCTCTGCCTTTTGTCCCCACATAGAGCTCTAAACCACAGCACCCCCACTAGGCCTGCTTCCTCCGGTTCCAGCGGTCCTGGTCCCTGAGCCCTTGGGCCAGCCTGAACAGGGGTGGGCTTCCCTCCCAGACCCTAACACTCCCCCTCTGTGCTGTGCCCCAGAACTCAAAGGGCATCTGTATGCACCTGGGCCTGTGCAAATCCTGGCAGCCAGAGCCACAGCAGGAGCCAGGGATGTCAGACTCTCTGCCCAACCCTCTACTGGACAAGCTGGTCCTCCCCGTGCTGCCTGGGGCCCTCCAGCCGAGGCCTGGGCCTCACACACAGGTGAGAGAGGCCCCCTCAGCCAGTTGAGTGGGGATCCAGAGGGCTAGGGCCACCTCAGAAGCCCATGGCACTGAGCCCTGGGAGAGGCAGGGCTGGGAAGGGGACGGGAAGCTCCAGGCAGGGCCTAAGGGAGGAGGGAGAGAAAGGGAGGAAGAAGGAGGGGAGGAGAGCCTGGAGGACTCTTTTCCCAGCACCCAGCCTGACCTCCACCTAATTCTCTCCCCAGGATCTCTCTGAGCAGCAATTCCCCATCCCTCTCCCCTACTGCTGGCTCTGCAAGATTCTGATCAAGCGGGTCCAAGCCATGATTCCCAAGGTAAGTCATCCAGGCCAGCACAGAGCCCAGGAGGGTTCCCTGCAGTGCCCCCTCCCAACTCACACCTCCTTCAGGGCCCAGCTGGCTGCCAGAAGTTAAGAGGGGAGAGAGCCACTTGTGCCTTGCCCCCACCCAGGGGACCCTGGGGCTCAGACTCAGGCCTGGTAGGTGTCAGGCCTACAGTTCATGCAACAAACATTAAGCCCCCACTGCATGGAAGTGCCACGCCAGGTGTCAAAGTACAAAAACAGACAAGATGCAGCCTTGTCTTCCAGCAGCTCACCATCTGATGGAGACGCATCCCCAGCAGTCTCTGTAGAAAAGTTGCTTTGATTTTTCAAGAAGAATTTCCACAGATAGATTCCCCATCCCTGTCTCAGTCCAACTTGGAGTCTTCCAGACCTGCAGTGGCTGTTGCCCAGTGGCCCCACCAGCCCAGGGCTACCTTGCCCCACAATGGGGCCCAAATGAGGAAAGGCCCTGCCCCCTCAGCCTTCCCCAGATAGGGTGGCATGAGCCACGAGCGGCTCACAGCAGCAGGTGAGGTTTCTGATTTCCCAGAGCTTGTGCTGTGGTGGGGGAGTTTTCAGAACGCAGAGGATTCAAGCAGGATGAGGGATGGCCAGTGTGGGAATGATGCTGGCAGGTCATCAAGAGTCTCTGAGGGGTGATGATCAAGCTGAGACCTACAGGACAACAAGGCCCTGATAGGCAAAGGGCCTCCCGAAGGAGCAAGCTGGGCAAGCCTGAGGAACAGAGACCGGTGCAGCGGCCCAGAAGGCAGGCACGGCCAGGCCAGGGAGACCTTTCCAAGCCACGTTAAGAAACATCAAGGCTGGGCGCAGTGGCTCACACCTGTAATCCCAGCACTTTAGAAGGCTGAGGCAGGTGGATCACTTGAGCCCAGGAGTTCGAGACCAGCCTGGGCAACATGGTGAAACCCTGTCTTTACTAAAAATACAAAAATTAGCCAGGCAAGGTGGCTTGCACCTGTAATCCCAACACTGGGAGGCGGAGGCGGGAGGATCACCTGAGGTCCGGAGTTCAAGACCAGCCTGACCAACATGAAGAAACCCCATCTCTACTAAAAATACCAAATTAGCTGGGCATGATGACGCATGCTTGTAATCCCAGCTACTCTGGAGGCCGAGGCAGAAGAATCACTTGAACCCGGGAGGTGGAGGTTACGGTGAGCCGAGATTGCACCATTGCACTCTAGCCTGGGCAACAAGAGTGAAATTCCATCTCAAAAAAAAAATTAATAAAAAATACAAAAATTAGCTGGGTGTGGTAGCACATGCCTGTAGTCCCAGCTACTCAGGAGGCTGAGGCAGGAGAATCACTTGAACCTGGGAGGTGGAGGTTGCAGTGAACCAAGATCGAGCCACTGCACTCCAGCCTGGGTGACAGAGCAAGACAAAGGAAGGAAAGAGGGAAAGAAGGAAGGGAGGGACGGAGGGAGGAAAGGAAGGAAGATCACTGCAGAGATCACAGTAAGAGGCGATGTGACAGGAACAGAGCTGAAGGCTGGCCTGGGGACGAGTTTGGGAGGTGGGCTCACTATACTTGGGCATGGATGGGCCTGGAGCATGAGGACCAGGGGGAACTCCACAGTGACTTTTACAGACCGGCCAGAGCAATCAGCCTTTTGTAATGCCAGCAGCTGAGATGGAGAGACTCAAGAAGAAACAAGTTTGAGCAGAAAAACAGAGAGCTCCCTCCTGGCCATGCTGAGTTCGAGATGCCTGTGGGAAGTGCAGGAGAGGAGAGTCAGGCAGGCAGCTGAATCCCAAGCCTTGGGGGAAGGCCAGGTCCAGCGGATCAGTTTGAGAGTCACTAGCTGTGGGCCAGAGCCTTTGGAGCCAGGCGTAGGTCCAAAGCTGGCTCCTACATTCAGTGACTCTGGGTGAGTCCCCTGCATCCCCTGGACTCTTCAATCCCCAGTGTCATTTGTGAACAGCCTTGCCCTCCCTTCTAGAAGAAAATGAGGGAATGTGTAGGAAGTGCCTAGCTGAGTGCTGGGCAGAGAGCGGAGGCTGACAAGTGAAGGCCTCATACTGGCCTCTCTCCGCCCCTGCCCCAGGGTGTGCTAGCTGTGGCAGTGGCCCAGGTGTGCCATGTGGTACCCCTGGTGGCGGGTGGCATCTGCCAGTGCCTGGCAGAGCGCTACACCACCATCCTGCTTGACACGCTGCTGGGCCGCATGCTGCCCCAGCTAGTGTGCGGCCTCGTCCTCCGGTGCTCCCTGAATGACAGCACTGCCCCAGGTGAGCCCACTGCCCGCTCCTTAGCCCAATGCCCGCTCTCCTCCTCCCCCTCCCCTGCCCCTGCATGACCCTCTCCCTGTCTGGTCCCGCTGCAATGCACCAAGGAGGACAGAAACCAAACAGCTCTGCAGCGTGGTCTTGCCTGCTTCCCCCTAACCCTTGCCTCTCTAGGGTCGCCGACAGGAGAATGGCTGCCGCAAGACTTTGAGTGCCAGCTCTGCATGTCCATGACCAGCCAGACCAGAAACAGCAGCGAGCAGGCCATGCCACAGGCAATGCTCCAGACCTGCCTCGGCTCCTGGCTGGACAGGGAAAAGGTATGGGGCAGGCACATGGGGACTTGTGGTCAGGGCCTGTTCAAGGTGGAAGGCTGAGCCCGAGAAGGACTTTGCAGCCAGAGACACATAGGATGGGCCGGAGTGGAGCACAGACAGGCAGACAGGATGTGGGGCAGACAACGGTGGGACTGTAACTTAGGGCAGAGCCTGCTAAGGGTTAGGAGTCACCTCTGGACAAAGGGCTATGGGCTCCAGAGGACCAGCAGGCCCCCTTCACGTGCTGAGTAACAGGCGAGCCTTCAGAGGCCCAGTTATCTACCAGGAGATGAGTAATGCCAGGGCCAGCTGGAGCTGGGAAAGGGACTGGCCTTCTTTCCGGAGTCCTGATCTCATTACTGCCCCTGCCCTCCTCGAGATGTGACTCACTCAGGACAAACCCATCTGCAAAAGGAGAGGGCTGGGCTTGAAGGTCCTAGGGCCCCTGCCAATACCCAATGACAGGAAATTCCCTTTTTTTTTTTTTTTTTTTTTTGAGAAGGCATTTCACTCTTGTCCCGCAGGCTGGAGTGCAACGGCATGATCTTGGTTCACTGCAGCCTCTGCCTCCTGGGTTCTCTTGCCTCAGCCTCTCAGCGATTCTCTTGCCTCAGCCTCTTGAGTAGCTGGGATTACAGGCATGCGCCACCCCGCCTGGCTAATTTTTGTATTTTTAGTAGAGAGAAGGTTTCGCCATGTTGGTCAGACTGGTCTCGAACTCCTAATGTCAGGTGATCCGCCTGACTCGGCCTCCCAAAGTGCTGGAATTAGAGGTGTGAGCCACCACACCCGGCAAGGAAATTCCCTTCTTAAATGGAGATGCTGTCCTGAGGCAAGCCAGCTGATGCTCTTCCAAGGAGGTGGCTGTCCGCACAGTACTCTCTGCTCAGCAACTCCTAAGCCTCCCCACTGCCCATCACATCTGGTCTCAAGGATCAGATGAGTATTAAGGGTCCTCCTGTAACAGAAATGGAGGTGGAGGGGAGGGTGGTGGCTGAGATTCCATCTCTCTGCCTGAGTTTTGTTTCTGTTTTTGTTTTTGAGGCAGAGTCTTGTTCTGCCATCCAGGCTTGAGTGCAGTGGCAGGATCTCGGCTTACTGCAACCTCCGCCTCCCAGGTTCAAGTGATTCTCCTGCCTCAGCCTCCAGAGTAGCCAGGATTACAGGCATGCAACATCACACCATGCTAATTTTTGTATTTTTAGTAGAGACAGGGTTTCACCATGTTGGTCAGGCTGGTCTCGAACTTTTGACCTCGTGATCCACCCACCTCAGCCTCCCAAAGTGCTGGGATTACAGGCGTGGGCCACTCAGCCCAGCCTCTGCCTGAGTTTGAAAACCCTCCGTCTCCAGTGTCACTTGCTTTTCTGTTGGAAGCCCTCCATTTCAGCTGGCTCTGGTTTGTTAAGGGTTTTAACTGCACCCACAGCTGTTCAGTGAGGGCTAATGAAAGAGTCAGGAGGGAGCCCTAGAGTGACCCAGAGAAGTGGAGAGGCCAGGACCACACAACAGGGATGTCCTGCAAAGGGCCCGGATCCCCTCCACTGCTGTGTCTCTCCTTCAGTGCAACCAATTTGTGGAGCAGCACACGCCCCAGCTGCTGACCCTGGCGTCCAGAGGCTGGGATGCCCACACCACCTGCCAGGTACACCCACCCTCCCGGCTGGTCCTAGGACTTCCCTTGGCTCCCAGAGACCCCGACCGCTGGGTCCGTGATCCTCGGAGGCCCCACTCCCCCGGGTCCAAGGTGGCCCCACGTGCACGGGCCAGGATATGGAAGGCACCCCTCACTGTTTCCATGTAGAAAAGTCACTACAGCATAGAAAGGGGGATGGAAAGGGAGGGATGGCCTGAGGAGTGCGGCTGGATGCCCATTATGGGATGGGCTGTGTTCCCCGGCCAGTGTGTGCTGGTGGGGTGGGGTACAAAGTGGGTGCTCTGGAGTGAACATCTCACCTCCTTGGGCTCTAAGTCGTAATGCCTGTGGCTCAGGGAGTGGCCCGAGGGGTCTGCGGAGTCACACAGGGAGCGCCCGCTAGGTGGCAGGTGGAGTGAGTGCTGATCTTTCCAGGAGGAGCTGGGCATGGGGAGCTGAGGGGGCCAAGGTCTCAGCCCTGACACTGTCCCTGTGACAGGCTCTCGGGGTGTGTGGGACCATGTCCAGTCCTCTCCAGTGTATCCACAGCCCTGACCTCTGATGAGAACTCAGCCGTCCAGGTGAGTCCAGGCTCTCAGATCCCGGGAGGGAAGGGGGCAGGTCCTGAACATCAGGGCATGGGGGGCCCGTTTGTTTGCCAAGGAGGAAGAGGCGGCCACTCCTGCCGGCTGCTCCATCCTCCCTCTCACCACACAGCTGGAGGCTCCTGAGGGCTTCTAGCCCAACCTCAGGAAAATGCCCTTTCCAGGACCCTGAGCACTCCTCTGCTAGAAACCCAGTCACCGAGCGCCCAACCCCAGCTCCCCGGCCCCTGTCCCAGGCCTCCCCCTCAGAGCTTGCCTCCAGGACTCACTGACCCCCATGGTTCAATATATTCCGGCCAAGGCCAAGCTTTCCTGGGGCTCAGAGGAAATCATACTTTGCTATGCAAAGCTGTCTCCCCTCAGATGCCAGGAAGGCCGAGATCATCTAACTCCACCCTCATGAGACACATTCTTTCCCTACTGCCATGTTCTAAGTCAGAGAAGAATCTTAGGATGGAGGGATGGAGGGGGCCCAGATGAAGCCTCTGTGAGCAGGTGCCTGGGAGCTGGGAAATGACCCTCAGAGGGCAGGACACAGCAATCAGGGCTCAAGGTGACCTTGAAAGCAAGCTTGGTCCACTTTACAATTCTGCTTAAAGCCAGCTCCTAACATGGTGGTCATTTATTCGTTTGTTCCCTCACTTTGAAAAACATAAGGCCAGGGCTGGGCACGGTAGCTCACGCCTATAATCCCAGCACTTTGGGAAGCCAAGGCAGGCAGATCACCTAAGGTCGGGAGTTCGAGACCAGCCTGACCAACATGGAGAAACCCCATCTCTACTAAAAATGCAAAATTAGCGGGGCATGGTGGCACATGCCTGTAATCTCATCTGCTTGGGAGGCTGAGGCAGGAGAATCGCTTGAACCCAGGAGGCAGAGGTTGCAGTGAACCAAGATCTCGCCACTGTACTCCAGCCTGGGCAACAAGAGCAAAACTCCATCTTTTTTTGAAGCCCAGGCCTCCCTAGTGGCTCACGCCTGTAATCCCAGCACTTTGGGAGGCCAAGGTGGGTGAATCATGAGGTCGGAGTTTGAGACCAGCCTGACCAACATGGAGAAACACTCTCTATTAAAAATACAAAATTAGCAGGGCATGGTAGCACATGCCTATAATCCCAGCTACTCGGGAGGCTGAGGCAAAAAAATAAATTGGTGTCTGTGGCCAGGCCACATCCTAGGGGCCAGGGCTATGGCTGTGGATGAAAGGCTGGGAGCTCTGCCCTCCTGGAGCTCACAGCCAAGTCCACTTCTTCCATCTGAGGTGGGAGAGCCAGCCCTGCTCTTGAAACCCTGAATCACAAGCCCCTGTGGGAGGCAATGGTGAGGGGAAATCCTCTCCAACTCAGACCGGTCCCACAGGGACATTTAGTGTGTCCTTGCCCCACTGATGACAGCTGGGGGCCCAGGGGTAGGGAGTCACCCAGGACCAGGGCAGTCACCTTTCTCCAGCTCCCAGGGGTTCCGGCCTTCCCTGCTGAAACAGCAAGACCAGTAGGTTGGCAAGGGAGGCCTGGGCTTCAAACCCAACTGTGCTATCACCTGGCGGTGGGTCCCCAGGCAGGACACACACAGCCCCTCTCACGCCCTCATCCTCCTCAGCTGCAAAGGAGGAGCCTAGTGAGAGGGGCTCTGGGACCATGGTGACCAGGCTCTTCCCCCTGCTTCCTGGCCCCCGCCAGCTGCCATGCTGAAAAGAAGCCTTAGCTCCCACACCATCCTCCCTGTCGCTCTTCCTCCGAAGTCACTTCCACTGGTGGACCACAGTGCCCCAGCCCTGTGTCGGCCTTGTCTGTTTTAGCTCAACCACAGCCAGATGCCAGAGCCACTTCTGTCCTCTCTGGTGTGAGGCGCGGTGAGGGCAGCATCTAGAGGAGCTCTGCAGCCTCCACGCCTACCACAGCCTCCCAGGGCTGGGCTCAGGAGAAACCAGCCACCGCTCCAGAGGAAACACTGCCCCCACCACCAGCCTCACACCCACCCCCATGCACTCAAAGACTGGCTTTTACAGTTATTTGCAATTCTAAATTCAAAAGAATAAAAAATGGGAACATACAGAACTCTAAAAGATACACATCAGAAACCCTTCAGTTAAGCTTTTTCGAAAAATCAGGAACTCCCCGGTGTGGTCGAGGGTGGACACGGCACGCTCTAGCAATGATGGATGGCGACTGGGCAAGCCTTTTCCCTCGAGATGCTCTGCTGCTTGAGAGCTGTCCCTTTGTTAAGATATAAAAAGGGGGTTTCTTTTTGTCTTTCTGTAAGGTGGACTTCCAGTTTTTGATTGAAAGTCCAAGGGCAATTCTATTTCTGCTATGATTTATCTGCTCGAAGCCCAGCTGTGGTTGTGCATTCTAAGAACCCATTCCTGTGTAATACAAACCTGCACCAATGCTAATAAAGTCCTATTCTCTTGTATAAAAAAGAAAAAGACACCGTCCTTTAAAGTGCTGCAGTGTGGCCGTGCACCGTGGCTCACGCCTGTAATCTCAATACTTTGGGAGGCCAAGGTAAGAGGATCACTTGAGGTGAGGAACTCAAGACCAGCCTGGCCAACATGGTGAAACCCTGTCTCTACTAAAAACGCAAAAAATTAGCCAAGCATGGTTGTGCATGCCTGTATTCCCAGCTACTCAGAAGTCTGAGGCAGGAGAATTGCTTGAGCCCAGGAGGGGAGGTTGCAGTGAGCCAAGATCACACCACTGCACTCCAGCCTGGGCAACGGAGCAAGACTTTATCTCAGTAAATAAATAAATAAATAAGAAGTTCCAAAATCACACCACTGCACTCCAGCCTGGACAATAGAGCAATACTCTATCTCTGTGAATGAATGAATGAATGAATGAAGTGCCAGCCAGGCACAGTGGCTCATGCCTGTAATCCCAGCACTTTGGGAGGCCAAGGCAGGGGGATCACAAGGTCAGCAGTTCAGGACCATCCTGGCCAACACAGTGAAACCCCGTCTCCACTAACAATACAAAAATTAGCCAGGCGTGGTGGTGGGCGACTGTAGTCCCAGCTACTTGGAAGGCTAAGGCAAGAGAATCGCTTGAACCCGGGAGGGGTGGAGGTTGCAGTGAGCCAAGATCGCGCCACTGCACTGCACTGCACTCCAGCCGGGGTGACACAGCAAGACTCTTCCTTAAAATAAAATAAAAAAAAAAAAAGAAGAAGTGCTGCAGTAGCTGTGGCCTCACCCTGAAGTCAGCGGGCCACAGCCTACCTCAGTCCCTTGGCAGAGAAATGGATGTCCACAGCTCCTCTCCCACACAAGTGCTCCCAGCCTGCCCTCCAACTACTGCTCTCCCCTCCCAGTCTCTACTCACTGGGATGAGGTGAGGTCCCAAGGACACCAAAAACCTAAAAATAAACAAAAAGCCAAATAAGCCATAGCCTTAAGGACTGCAATGGCTGCAAGTGTCCCTTTATTTGTAAAAGAACTTTGGCCATATTTCTTATTATAAAAGAAATACATCGGGGCGCAGTGGCTCACATTTGTAATCCCAGCACTTTGGGAGGCCAAGGTGGGTGAATCATTTGAGGTCAGGAGTTCGAAACCAGCCTGACCAACATAGAGAAACCCTGTCTCTATTAAAAATACAAAATTAGCAGGGTGTGGTAGTGCATGCCTGTAATCCCAGCTACTCGGGAGGCTGAGGCAAGTGGCTTGAACTGGAGAGGTAGGGGTGGCATTGAGCTGAGATTGTGCCATTGCAGTTTAGCCTGGGCAACAAGAGTAAAACTGTATCCAAGGGAGAGGGGAGGGTAAGGGAAGGGAGGAGAGGGGAGGGGAAGGGAGGGGAGGGGAGGGGAAGGGAGGGGAGGGGGAAAGAAAAGAAAGAAGAAAGAGAAAGAAAGAAAAAGAGAGAAAGATTTTCACTCTTTTTGTCTGTAGCTTCTTATTTTTCTTTCTTTCCTTCTCTCTTTCTCTCTTTCTTTTTCTTTCTTTCACAATCCCACCAAGCCCGGGAGAGAGCTATTGCTGGATGTGTATTTTGACACGGAGCTTGGGGCTTTTTCAGTGCTCTCCCCACACCCTCTGGCTCCACACCTCCACCATTCAAGCGCCAAGAAGAGCTGTCTATGCATCCTGCTCTTGGGCTAGGGATGAGATACACAAGTCATTGGCTCCTGGATTTTAACTTTTAAGTAGATGTTTGTAAACTATAGCTAACTACTGTCTTATTATTATTATTCCTAACATATTCCATCATACACCTGTCTTTTTTTTTTGAGATGGAGTCTCTCTCTGTCTCCTAGGCTGGAGTGCGTGCAGTGCAGTGGCACGATCTCAGCTCACTGCAACCTCCGCCTCCCTGGTTCAGACGATTCTCCTGCCTCAGCTTCCCAAGTAGCTGGGAATTCAGGGGTGTGCCACCACACCTGGCTAATTTTTGTATTTTTAGTAGAGATGGGGTTTCACCATGTTGGTCAGGCTGGTCTCAAACTCCTGACCTCATGATCCGCCCACCTCGGCCTCCCAAAGTGCTGGGATTACAGGCTTGAACCACCGCACCCAGCCTGCTAACTACTGTCTTTAAAACCATTGTTTCAATTACAAAATGCAGCTCTCTGAAGAAAAGGGTGTTTTAAGTTTTAAAAAATAAAAATAAAAGGCCGGCGCGGTGGCTCAAGCCTGTAATCCCAGCTCTTTGGGAAGCCGAGGCAGGCGAAACATGGTGAAACCCCGTCTCTACTAAAAATACAAAAAATTAGCTGGGCATGGTGGCAGGCACCTGTAATCCCAGCTATTTGGGAGGCTGAGGCAGGATTCTCGCTTGAACCCAGGAGGTGGAGGTTGCAGTGAGCCGAGATCGCACCACTGCACTCCAGCTGGGGAGAGAGTGAGAGACCCTGTCTAAAAAAAATAATAATAATAAATAAATAATAAAATAAAAAAGCTTGACTGGGACAATGAAAAGCCAATTATTTGAAGAAGGGGAGGCATTAATAGTTTATCCCAAAAATAAGAGTAGTAATGAGTGCCTGAGAATGAAAAAGGAGGCTTTACTCAAAAGGAGGTCAAGAGTTGACAGATTTTGGGAGGCTGAGGTGGGTGGATCACTTGAGCCCAGGAGTTCAAGACCAGCCTGGGCAACATGGCAAAACCCTATCTCTATAAAAAAATAAAAAAACTTGGCCGGGCACGGTAGCTCACACCTGTAATCCCAGCACTTTGGGAGGCCGAGGTGGGTGGATCACAAGGTCAGCAGATCGAGACCATCCTGGCTAACATGGTGACACCCCATCTCTACTAAAAATACAAAAATTAGCTGGGCATGGTGGTGAGCACCTGTAATCCCAGTTACTTGGGAGGCTGAGCCAGGAGAATCACTTGAACCCGGGAGGCGGAGGTTGCAGGGAGCTGAGATCAGCCTGACCAACATGGTGAAACTCCATATCTACTAAAAAACAAATATATATACAAAATGAGGGCCGGGCATGATGGCTTATGCCTGTAATCCCAGCATTTTGGGAGGCCGAGGCAGGCAGATCACAAAGTCAAGAATTTGAGACCAGCCTAGCCAACATGATAAAACCCTGTCTCTACTAAAAATACAAGCATTAGCCAGGAATGGTGGCAGGCACCTGTAATCCCAGCTACTCAGGAGGCTGAGGCAGGAGAATCACTTGAACACAGGAGGCGGAGGCTGCAGTGAGCAGAGACTTGTGCCACTGCACTCCAGCCTGGGTGACAAGAGCAAGGCTTCATCTCAAAAAAAACAAAAAAATGCAAAATCAGCCACATGTGGTGGCGCACGCCTGTAATCCCAGCTACTCGGGCAGCTGAGGCAGGAGAATCGCTTGAACACAGGAAACAGAGGTTGCAGGGAGCCAAAATCGCACCACTGCACTCTAGCCTGGGCAACAAGAGCAACACTCTATCTCAAAGAAAAAAAAAAGGATACAAAAATGAGCTGGGCGTGCTGGCGTTGTCTGTGGTCCTAGCTATTCAGGAGGCTGAGGTGTGAGGCTCACTTGAATCCGGGAGGTCAAGTCTGCAGTGAGCCATGATGATGCCACTGTCCCTGGGTGACAGAGAGAGATCCTATCTCAAAATTAATTAATTAATTAATTAATTTTTAAAAAGAGTTGACTGGCTGGTAGGGGGACAAAAATTAGCAGGAAGTGGCTACACTTGAGACTCCGAGGGTCCCTGAGAAGTGTCCAACATCCTGCACCCCTGCCCTTAGGAAGGCGGGGGAAGAGAAGTCCCAGGAGGGATTATAGCCCAAGAGGAGGGGACTTAATCTTCACTTTCCAGGGTGTGGGCTTCTAAGAGAAGCCTGCCTCTCACAGGACATCAGAAAGGGTGAGGATGCCAGCCTGAGGGATGGAGCTAGGCAGCCGGCCTGTCCCCAGTGTGATGTGGCTGCAGAAGAGCAACTGCAACCCATGGACTTAGAGCAGTCAGAACTGGCTCTGAACAAGATGGTGCACCCATAACAGCCCATGGTTGGGGATGAATCTGTGGCAGATTTAGTGGATCTTGAGATGAGCAGAAATCAGACGTGTAGCAATGATGGCACAAGAAGATGACAATCAGGCAAGACGAGAGACACGCAGGGAGACCGGGAGGGCCAGGGAACGCTGGGTCCCTCATGCTTCTCCTCACCACAGGGCAATTTGTAAATATTCCCAGGGAAAGGGGAAGTAGGAGTCAATGGTTAGTCAGCCAAGAGAGGCTGAATATTAAGAAGGGAATGAGTTACTCTGAAACGGAAATATGTTTTGAGAACTCATGAGTCAAAATGAGTTCAGTTATAGAGAAATAAAGGCAGTTACATTATGTCCCCCAATAAATAACTGAAATTTTTAAATCATTATTAACATGTTATTATCTATAATTCCAAAGCTTTCTGTGCACATATACTAAAACAGATATAGCAGATCTCCAAAAACAGAAACATCCTATACATACTGCTTTGTAACCTGCAGTGTTCATTTAACAATAACCTTTTTGGATCAACAAAGGTAAGCATCTACTAGCATTGCTAATTGTCGCATGACAGCTCTGTCTCCCAGGCTAGAGTGCGGTAGTGCGATCACAGCTCACGGTAGCCTGGAACTCCGGGGTTCAAGCAATCCTCCTGCCTCTGCCTCCTTAAGTGCTGGGACTGCAGGCATCAGATACCATGGCTGGCCCTTACTTTCTTTAAACAACTGTTATCAACGATTTGTGAAGAATAAAACTCTTTGCACTTACATCTTTGTCTATCTTCTTAGAATTAATTCCAAGACATGAAATTTGGGGGACACCTTTACTTTTAAGAGAGGCTAGATTACCAATCTGGGCCTCTGTGCCAGCCGTATCAATTTCTATCCCAACAGAAAACAAGTGCCTCTTTCCATTCTCACCAAACTGGAGTACTAACAATCTTTCCATCGTTGCTAATCCAAGAAATATATATATATATTTGTTTTTGATTTTGTTTTTTTTGAGAGGGAGTCTTACTCTGTTACCCAGGCTGGAGTGCAGTGGCATTATCTCGGCTCACTGCAACCTCTGCCCCCCAGGTTCAAACAATTCTTCCGCCTCAGCCTCCAGAGTAGCTGGGACTACAGGCATGCGCTACCACACCTGGCTAATTTTTGGTTTTTTAGTAGAGATGTGGTTTCATCATGTTGGCCAGGCTGGTCTCGAACTCCTGACCTCAGATGATCCACCGGCCTTGGCCCACTAAAGTGCTGGGATCACAGGTGTGAGCCACCGCATCCAGCCTATCCAAAATATTTGTTTTGTTTTGGTTTGGTTCCTTTTTTTCTTTCTGCTAATCCAATATTTTTCAGTGATGTCTCTTGATGGTTGTTCTAATTTGCATTTCTTTCTCTTTTTGTTTGAGACGGACTCTAGCTCTGTCTCCAGGCTGGAGTGCAGTGGCATGACCTCAGCTCACTGCAACCTGTGCCTCATGGGTTCAAGCAATTCTCCTGCCTCAGCCTCCCGAATAGCTGGGATTACAGGCATGCACCGCCACACACAGCTAATTTTTTGTATTTTTAGTAAAGACGGGGTTTCACCATGTCGGCCAGGATGGTCTCAATCTCCTGACCTCGTGATCCATCTACCTTGGCTTCCCAAAGTGCTGGGATTACAGGTGTGAGCCACCGCACCTGGCCATGCATTTCTTCAGTTACCCAAATAAATACCTTTTCACATATTTATTGCCCATTTGTATTTCATCTTTTGTGAGATGCCTGCTTGGGATTTTTGCCCAATTTTCTGTTTAGATTTCTTTTTCTTATTGTTTTGCCAGTAAAAATAAACTAAGGGCCAGGCGCAGTGGCTCACACCTATAATCCCAGCACTTTGGGAGGCTGAGGTGGGTGGATCACGAGGTCAGGAGATTGAGACCATCCCGGCTAACACAGTGAAACCCCATCTCTACTAACAAAAATACAAAAATTAGCCGGGTGTGGTGGCACAGGTCTGTAGTCCCAGCTACTTGGGAGGCTGAGGCAGGAGAATCACTTGAACCTGGGAGGTAGAGGTTGCAGTGAGCCGAGATCACACCACTATACTCCAGTCTGGATGACAGAGCGAGACTGTTTCAAAAAAAATTAAAATTAAAATTAAAAACTAGGTATACTCATTTATTTACTTTCCTATACATTGCAAACTTTTCCCTATCATGTACCTGAGGTATTTTTTCCATATCTATCTTTTCCTCTGTGACTTCTGGTTGTAGGGTCATGCTAAGAAAAATGAATTGAATTTCACTTCTTCTGCTTGTGTGGCTCAAACTCTGGCCAGAGCTTGAGGTCTCCAAAAAACAAAGGGCATGCTGGGATTGGCTGTGAAGACGTGCAGGCCAGGCCCTCAGCCCAGACAGCAGTGGTGGAAGCAAGCCATGTGTCACCCACAAAGGATCTCGAGATCACACAGGATATGACAGTCAGCTCCAAGAAATAGTCCCCAAACTTTTAAGTGACAATACCTATTTTCACCATCTTGGACGGATATAGACAAAATCATTTGTGCAAAAGGACAACACAGAGAACAGGTTAAATCCTAAAGCATTTGCTCAAAAAATATGGGTGATTGGCTTCCAAGTGCCAAGCTTTTCCCTAAGACTGGGCACAAAAGTTTCTATCTATCCTTTGTAACTTGGGAGTTTAGTTGGGAAAATAGGCCTTAACCAAATAATCACAGAAAAAAAAAATTCTTCAGGTGCAATAAGGACTATCAATTAGAGACATACAGGGTATTATGGGTATGAAGGTCAGGGAGGAGAAGGAATTAAAAGGGAAAGAACAAGTATCCTTCACAGAGGACGCAGATGGTACAGAGGCCTCATGGCATGTGGCACATCTGAGGAACAGAATGAAGCTCAGTGAGCCTGGGATCAAGAACAAGCAGGGGCCAGGTATGGTGGCTCATGCCTGTAATCCCAAGACTTTAGGAGGCCGAGGCAGGCAGATCACTTGAGCTCACAAGTTTGAGTATACCCTATGCAACATGGTGAAACCCCATCTCTACAAAAAAAAAAATTTTTAAATGAGCCCGGTGTGGTGGTACAAGCCCGTTGTCCCAGCTACTCAGGAGGCTGAGGTGGGAGGATGGCTGGAGCCTAGGAGGCGAAGGTTACAGTGAGCCAAGATTGTGCCACTACACTCCAGCCTGGGCAACGGTGCCAGACTCCGTCTCAAACAAACAAAAAAAAGTAGAAACTTCCTGAGAAATTAGAGGCTAGCAGCTGAGGATTTCAGTCATTATCCTAAGGGCCAATGAAGTGTCTCTAAGGGTGAGATCAGAGTATGGGGGAGAAATGACTCAGGTTTGTGTTTTAAAAGATTACTTCACGCCTGTAATCCCAGCACTTTGGGAGGCCGAGGCGGGTGGATCACGAGGTCAAGAGATCGAGACCATCCTGATCAACGTGGTGAGACCCCGTCTCTACTAAAAATACAAAAATTAGCTGGGCGTGGTGGCGCGCGCCTGTAGTCCCAGCTACTCGGGAGGCTGAGGCAGGAGAATTGCTTGAACCCAGGAGACGGAGGTTGCGGTGAGCCGAGATCGTGCCATTGCACTCCAGCCTGGGCAACAAGAGCGAAACTCCGTCTCAAAAAAATAAATAAATAAAATAAAAGATTACTGTAGCTAAAGTGTGGATAAACTGGTGGTAGGGGGCAAGGAAATGTGGAGAGACCTATTGAGACCAATGCAAACAGAAACTGGCAATAGCTTAGACTAAAATGGCAGTGGCAAAGGCCTGTGCAGAAGTCTGATGGATCTTGGAGAATGTCCATGGACTACCGTAAACTTAATCAGAGTGACTCCAACTGAAGCTGCTATCCCAAATGTAGTACCTTTTTTTTTTCTTTTCTGAGACAGTGTATCACTCTGTCACCCAGAGCTCAAACTCAGCCCACTGCAGCCTTGACTCAAGTGATCCTCCTGCCTCAGTCTCCCATGTAGCTGGGACCACAGGGGCATGCCACCATGCCTGGCTAGTTTTTTTTTTTTGTAGGGATGGGGTTTCACTTTGTTGCCCAGGCTGGTCTCAAACTCCTGGGCTCAAGCAATCCTCATGACTTGACTTCCCAAACTTCTGGGATTACATCTGTAAGCTACCACGCCTGGGGCCAGATGTAGCATCTTTACTGATACAGAACAGCTCCTGGCACCTGGTATGCAGCTACTGAGTTAGAATCAAATTGGTATTTCTCCATACAAATCTATAAGGATCACCTGAAGTAGTTTGCTTTTACCTGGCAAGGCCAACAATATACCCTTGACAGTGTTACCTCAGGACTGTGTCAGTTCTGCTCTAGTCTAGCATAATCGGTTCACAGAGATCTTGATCATCTTGACAATCCACACAGCATCACACTAGTCCACTACAGTGACGACACTATGCTGTTAGATCTGATGAGGAGAAAGCACCAAGCGCTTTAGGTTCCTGAGTAAGACAAGTAAGAAGTCGGGAGTTACACCCAAAAACGATTCAGCGCCTGCCACCTCAGAGACACTTCTGGGAAGTCAATAGTGTAGCATTATCTCAAAATATCCTCTCCAAGGTAAGACAGGTGGCTGTACCCCATACCACCTCACACACACACACACAGGCACAATGTTTGATAGATTTTTCTTGGCTTTTGGAGACAACATACACATTTGAGCAGCACAGGCATCCAGTAGAGGGGCACCTGGCAGTCTCTCCTCCCCGGACAGTTTTGTAGCAGAGGCCTCCAGGGAGACCGCCTGTAAATGGCTTTCCCCAGCACACTATAAAGCAGGTTTTTAACAAGGTTCAGGGGGCATATTTTTAGCAAGGTCTGGATCTCAGCTTTGGACACTGTCAGCCCCAGGGGTAGTGACAGCTCTTTGTATCTGTTATTACTACATTCTTTACTTGTTACTCATCCCTTGTTACTACAAACCCGTTATAATTATTGAAATTAAACTTTCCCTGAACAGATTATTATGCATGAATTTCTGTAACTAGATAGTATAATCTTCACCTCAAATACTGCCAAGTTTGAAAGGGAAACTCACGACCGGGCATGGTGGCTCATGCCTGTAATCCCAACATTTTGGGAGGCTGAGGCCGGTGGATCACCTGAGGTCGGGAGTTCGAGACCAGCCTTACCAACATGGCGAAACTCTGTCTCTACTAAAAATACAAAAATTAGCCAGGCACACTGCCTGTAGTCCCACCTACTTGGGAGGCTGAGGCAGGAGAATCACTTTGAACCTGGGAGGCAAAGGTTGACAGTGAGCCAAGATCACGCCATTGCACTCCAGCCTGGGCAACAGAGCAAAACTGTCTCAAAAAAGGGAAAAAAAGAAAAAGAGACAGGGAAACTCACAAGCGCAATCTTTTTTTTTAAGACAAGGTCTGTCTCTGTTGCCCTGCTCTGTTGCCCAGGCTGGAGTGCAGTGGTGCAATCATGGTTTGCTGCAGTCTCAAACCCCTGCCTCAAAGGATCCTCCTGCCTCAGCTTCCCAAGCAGGTGGGACTAAAGGCCTACACCACCATGCCCAGCTAACTTTTGTTATTGCAGAGACAGGAGCTCGCTATGTTGGCCAGGCTAGTCTTGAACTCCTGGCCTCAAACAATCCTTCCACCTCAGCCTCCCCAAGTGCTAGGATTACAGGCAGGAGCCACCACACCTGGCAGGCTCAGTTCTGAACAATGTTAAGTTTGAGTTGACTTTAAAACACCCAAAATAGGGCTGGGCACTGTGGCTGACACCTGTAATCCCAGTACTTTGGGAAGCTAAGGCAAGTGGATCACTTGAGGTCAGGAGTTCAAGATCAGCCTGGCCAACATGGTGAAATCCTGTCTCTACTAAAAATACAAAAATTAACCAGAAATCCCTTGACACTGGGAGGCAGAGGCTGCAGTAAGCCGAGATCATGCCACTGCACTCCAGCCTAGGCAACAGAGCAAGTTCAAGAATTTAGAGAAATCTGGTATTAAGATGTGTTTATGCCCGGGCCTGGTGGTTCATGCCTGTAATCCCAGCACTTTGGGAGGCTGAGGTGGGTGGATCACCTAAGGTCAGGAGTTTGAGATCAGCCTGACCAACATGGTGAAACTGTGTCCCTACTAAAAATACAAAAATTAGCCAGGCCTGGTGGCAGGTGCCTGTAATCCCAGCTACTCAGGAGGCTAAGGCAGGAGAATCCCTTGAACCTGGGAAGTGGAGGTTGCAGTGAGAAGAGATCACAACACTGCACCCCAGCCTGGGCAACAAGAGTGAAACTCCGTCTCAAAAAAAAAAAAAAAGAAAAAAAAACCAGATGTGTTTGAGTCATTTCCATAAAAATGGTAAGTGAAGCCCCAGGAATAGTTGAAATGCCCTAGAGAAAAAGTAAACAGCAAGAAGAGTGGGCCTAGGACTGAATCTTGTGGCTAGATAGAAGAGATAAGCCTGCAAAGGAAATACTGGAGCTGCCAGAGAGGCAGAGGAAAGTGAGTACAGGGTTGTGTCCAGGTAAAGGGTAGCACCACAGGAGTGCATGGCTTCAACAGAACTTGCTGACTGGCTGGCTACCTCCAGCTACTTCCCACATCTTTGGATCTGCCACAGTGCTCATGCCAAGGCCACCCTTCTTCCAGGCTGCTCAAAGCCCACAACTCAGCTCGATGGGAGCCATTTCTGCTGAACTGTCTGACAGGTAATCTTTGCCCTGGGGCTCCACATTGGCCTGGCTGAGACCTTCTCAGAATTGCACTGCAGTGAGAAGCGCTTCCTATTTCTTTTCTTCCCTCTTCCCTTACTCACACCTGCCCTGCAGCTGGAAACTGCCCACCTCCAGCCTTCTAGTTAAGCACAATAATAATGTATCCCCTTGACTCAGGTATTACTTAGAAACAAATGCATCCTAACTGACACATCACACATAAACTGACAGTAAAGGGCGAGCATGACGTCCGCCAGATGTCAGACTGTAGGGGAGAGAGTTTGTGAAGATTAAAAAGGAAAACATTTCCCTTAGCCAATCACCAAAGGAAAAGATATAAAACAAGAGGCTGGTTTAGAAACAGGAGAATAATTAATCCATCTGAAAATACACATCAGGAAATGAGGGGAACCATAGGAAAATCCTCCACCTCTAATAGACAGAGCGAGGTTACTGGCTTCCTGCTTGCTCCGACAATCCCGAGGCTTGATGTTTGGAAGAAATTATCTGTCCTTCAGCTACTCCCAGATTCTCAGACGTAAGTTACACACATCTGGAGAAGGACTCTGCCCTGCTGAAGCTAGAAGGGAGCTCAATGCATGGGAGAGAATCAATCTAGAAAAAAAAAATGATCAAAGAACAGCTGGGTGACAGTGTGGGGCCATCCCAGGTAGGTGGGCTCCTGTTGCTCTGGTTTAGCCAGAACCCACACAAGCTGGGCTGGCCCAGGGAGCCCACCAGCCAGCCTGTGTTCAGCTACAGCTTCTGTGTTCTTATTTATCATCATCAGCCA
>PVKV010032541.1:0-13716 GCA_004027835.1 Alouatta palliata
AAAAAAAAAAAAAAAAAAAAAAACAAGATGGGGTTTCACCATGTTGGTCAGGCTGGTCTTGAACTCCCAACCTCAGGTGATCCGCCCACCTTGGCCTCCAAAGTGCTTGGATTACAAGTGTGAGCCACCGCACCCGCGCCCGCGCCCGGCCAGAAATAAATTTTATTTTGAGAGAGGATACCCTTGGAAAGAACATTAGAGAGAAGCCCTAATGGAGACATTTCAGATACTGTTTTAAACTACTGAAAGTGATTTTTTATTTTATTATTTATTTATTTATTTATTTTTGAGATGGAGTCTTGTTTTGTCGCCCAGACTGGAGTGCAGTAGCGCAATCTGGGTTTATTGCAACCTCCGCCTCCCGGGTTCAAGCGATTCTCCTGCCTCAGCCTCCCAAGGAGCTGGTACTATAGTACAGGCATGCTCCACCATGCCTGGCTAATTATTTTGTATTTTTAGTAGAGATGGGGTTTCACCATGTTAGCCAGGTCTCCAACTCTTGACCTCAGGCAATCTGCCTGCCTCAGCCTCCCAAAGTGCCGGAATCACAGGCATGAGCCACTGAGTCCAGCTGAAAGTGAAAGTGATCTTTCTAGTGTAAGTAGGACCCACCGGGAACTGTGGCTCATGCTTGTAATATGTATCTCTCTCTTTCTCTCTGTCTCTATATATACACATATAAATGTGTATGTGTATATATATATATACACGTGTGTATATGTGTGTGTGTGTGTATATATATATATATATGGCTCATGCATGTAATCCCAGCACTTTGGGAGGCAGAAGTGGGTTGATACCTGAGGTCAGGGGTTCCAAACCAGCCTGACCAACATGGTGAAACCCCGTCTCTACTAAAAATACAAAAAAATTAGCTGTGTGTGGTGGTGAGCGCTTGTAGTCTCTCTCTCTTTCTCTGGGGGGGTGTGTGTATGTATATATGTATATATATACACATACACACATATATATGTATAAACACACACACACACGCACACACACACACACACACACACACCTCGTCTCTACTAAAAATAGAAAAATTAGCTGATTAGCTGGGCGTGGTGGCACATGTCTGTAATCCCAGCTACTCAGGAGGCTGAGACTGGAGAATCGCTTGAACCCGGGAAGCAGAGGTTGCAGTGAGCCGAGATCCCACCATTGCCCTCCAGCCTGAGAGTAAAACTCTATCTCAAAAAAAGAAAAAAAAAGGTATTAAACGATCACAGGGTCTCACCATAAAAGACTGTCTACAAGCTGAGGAGCAAGGAGAGCCAGTTCCACACTCGAAATTGAAGAACTTATAGTCTGATGTCCATTGTAGGCAGCATCCAGGATGGGAGAAAGATGTAGGCTGGAAAGCTAGGCCCGTTTCATTGCTTCATGTTCTTCTGCCTGCTTTATATTCACTGGCAGCTGATTAGATGGTGCCTACCATCTAATTCCCAGCCTGCCCACTATCTAATTTCCTCCCCCACTGACTCAAATGTTAATCTCCTTTGGTAACACCCTCACAGACACACCCATGATCAATATTGCACCCTTCAATCCAATCAAGTTGACACTCAGTATTAACCATCATACTAATCCTTTATCAAATTACAAATATTCACACTTGGGGCCGGGTGCGGTAGCTCAAGCATGTAATCCCAGCACTTTGGGAGGCAGAGGTGGGTGGATCACCTGAGGTCAGGGGTTCCAGACCAGCCTGACCAACATGGTGAAACCCTGTCTCTACTAAAAATACAAAAAAATTAGCCGGGTGTGGTGGTGAGCGCTTGTAGTCCCAACTACTTGGGAGGCCGAAGCAGGAGAATCACTTGAACTCGGGAGGCAGAGGTTGCAGTGGGCAGAGATCTTGCCATTGCACTCCAGCCTGGGCAACAAGAGTGAAACTGTCTCAAAAACAAAAAAACAAAAAACAAAACCAAATATTCACACTCTGATTCCCCTTTAATGAAGAAAAGTAAATTATTATCAGTAGCCACAGGGCCTTTAAAATCATTGTCTTGTTTTTTTTTGAGACGGGTTTTCACCATGTTGGCCAAGCTGGTCTCGAACTCTTGGCCTCAAGTGATCCACCCACCTCGGCCTCCCAAAGTGCTGGGATTACAGGCGTGAGCCACTGCACTTGGCTAAAATCATTGTCTTTGAGTCTTAGAGCAAGAAGCAAAGTACACTGTGCCCTGAGAGAGATGAGCTGCCCTTCAGATGAAGGGAAACCAGCACAGCATACATTGAGTCTTGATAGATGTGATGGTTAAAATGAAAAATGGTTGGGCCAGGCGCGGTGGCTCACACCTGTAATCCTAGCACTCTGGGAGGCCGAGGCAGGTGGATCACGAGGTCAAGAGATCGAGACCATCCTGGCCAAATGGTGAAACCCTGTCTGTAGTAAAAATACAAAAATTAGCTGGCCGTGGTGGCACGCACCTGTAGTCCCAGCTACTTGGGAGGCTGAGGCAGGAGAATTCCTTGAACCCGGGAGGCGGAGGTTGCAGTGAGCCGAGATTGCACCACTGCACTCCAGTCTGGTGCCTGGCAACAGAGTGAGATTCTGTGTCAAAAAAAAAAAAAAAAAGAAAATGGTCGAGAAAGTGTTGTGGCCGGGTGCAGTGGCTCACTCCTGCAATCCCAACACTTTGGGAGGTCAAGGCGGGTGGACCGTGAGGTCAGGAGTTCAACACCAGCCTGGCCAATGTGTAAAAACCCTGTCTCTACTAAAAATATAAAAAAGTAGCCAGGTGTGGTGATGCAGGTCTGTAGTCCCAGCTACTCAGGAGGCTGAGGCAGGGGAATTGCTTGAATCTGGGAGGTGGAGGTTGCAATGAGCAGAGATTGCACCACTGTACTCCAACTTGGGTGACAGAGCAAGACTCTGTCTCAATAAAAAAAAGTTTTGTAAGTTACAGGAATGAGATGGCAGCTGCTATTACTGCCATATAGTTCCATGTAGGGGCCTCTATACTCAGGGAAAAGACAGGGCCAGGCCAGGCCAGGCCAGAGCAGAGCTGGGCTGAGCAGGGAGTCATGCTCCATATCAGTAAACTAGGCCAACAGGCAGGACTTGGGGGTGGAACTGGAATGTTAGCTGCTAGAGGTGGAAAAAGACTTAGTCTGGGCTAGTTGAGGAGAGTTGGAGGCAGTGAAAATGTGAGTCATGCCAGGAAAATCACTGGTGATCAAGGGACCTAGAGGAAAGGGTTAAAATTTCAGAATAATGTCAGCTTATGTGGTCCAGAGAAATCTGTGGAGTGTTCCCCCCCAGCATTTAAAAGTTACAAAGAGGGAAAGAGCTGGGACTGCTAATGACACTGCAAGCCATACACATTAAGTGAACCAGCTTGTATAAGGACAAAAAAATGGGCTTAAGAGAAAAGACCACTGGGTGAGATCATAGTGCTGTTATGTAAGGAGATAGTTTAATAGCCAGAGAGCAGTAAAGACCTTGGAATTTCAGCCAATTTGGAGTTAGAAGTGAACTGCGCTGGTAGTTTTTATATGAAAAGAGCATTATGGGCCAGGCATGGTGGCTCACGCCTGTAATCCCAGTACTTTAGGAGGCCAAGGTGGGAGGATCAGGAGTTGCAGTTCAGTATGGGCAACACAGAGAGACCCCACACATACAAATAATTGAAACATTAGGTAGGTGTGGTGGCATGCACTTGTGGTCTGAACTACTCTGAGGGCTGAGGCAGGTAGATGGCCTGAGCCTGGGAGGCTGAAGCTGCATTGAGCAATGATCACACCATTGCACTCCAGCCTGGGCAATGGAGTGAGACCCTGTGTCCAAAAAAAAAAGCATTATGCTTACAAAAATGCTTGAGTGGCCAGGCACAGTGGCTCACACCTGTTATCCCAGCACTTTGGGAGGCTGAAGTGGGCGGATCACTTGAGGTCAGGAGTTCGAGACCAGCTGGCCAAATACTGAAACCCTGTCTCTACTAAAAATACGAAAATTAGCCAGGCGTAGTGGTGGGCAACTGTAATCCCAGCTACTCGGGAGGCTGAGGCAGGAGAATTGCTTGAACCTGGGAGATGAAGCTTGCAGTGAGCCAAGATCATGCCACTGCACCCCAGCCTGGGCAACAGAGCGAGACTCTGTCTCAAAAAAAAAAAAGCAAAAGAAAAATGCTGAAGTGAAAAAAGAAGACTAAACTATGTTCTTCTACTTTTTAACCTAGTATTTCTTTCTTTTTTTTTGAAATGGAGTCTTGCTCTGTCACCCAGGCTGGAGTGTAGTGGCATGATCTTGGCTCACTGCAACCTCCGCCTCCTGGGTTCAAGCAATTCTTCTGCCTTAGCCTCCCGAGTAGCTAGGTCAGGCACGCGTCACCACACCCAGCTAATTTTTGTATTTTTAGTGGAGACGGGGTTTCGCCATGTTGCCCAGGCTGGTCTTGAATTCCTGACCTCACGATCTGCCCGCCTCGGCCTCCCAAAGCTCTGGGATTACAGGTGTGAGCCACCAACCCGGCCCCCATTATTTCTTACATTTCTATTTGAATTTATGTTTACACAAACTTAGAGAGGTTTTTCCGCAGGACTTCTCAGAGCCTTAGAAATGGTAATATTAATCCACTGATACCTTCTAGAACAAACACTGCCCTGTGAAATACAGTTTGGGAGGCTGAGGTAGGAGAATGGCTTGAGGCCAGGAATTCAAGACCTGCCTGAGCAACATAGTGAGACCCCCATTTCTTTTTTTTTCTTTTGAGATGGAATCTTGCTCTGTCGCCCAGGTTAAAAAGTGGTGGTGCCATCTTGGCTCACTGCAACCTCTGCCACCCAGGTTCAAGCAATTCTCCTGCCCCAGCCTCCTGAGTAGTTGGGATTACTGACACTTGATGGCATGTCCAGCCAATTTTTGTATTTTTTTTTTTTTTTGGGGACGGAGTTTTGCTCTTGTTACCCAGGCTGGAGTGCAATGGCGCGATCTCGGCTCACCGCAACCTCCGCCTCCTGGGTTCAAGCAATTCTCCTGCCTCAGCCTCCCGCGTAGCTGGGACTACAGGCACGTGCCACCATGCCCAGCTAATTTTTGTATTGTTAGTAGAGACGGGGTTTCACCATGTTGACCAGGATGGTCTTGATCTCTTGACCTCGTGATCCACCCGCCTCGGCCTCCCAAAGTACTGGGATTACAGGCGTGAGCCACCGCGCCCGGCCAATTTTTGTATTTTTAGTAGCGATGGGGTTTCACCACGTTGGCCAGGCTGGTCTCAAACTCGACTTCAGGTGATCCACCCGCCTTGGCCTCCCAAAGTGCTGGGATTATAGGTGTGAACCACTGCGCCTGGCAACATGATCCTCGTTTCTACAAAGAAAAAAAAAAAGCTGCATGTGACCCATGACTGTAGTTTTAGCTACTCAGGAGGCTAGGTGGGAGGATTGCTTGGGCCCAGGCTGCAGTGAGCTATGACTGCACCACTGAACTCATCTGGGTGACAGAACGAGGTCATCTAAAAGAAAAACAAAGAAAAAGAGCAGCAGTGTAGCTGTGAGAAAGTTGTGTAAACTTGAACAAGTTCCTTAACCTTATCCGTTTTAGAGTTTAAGAAAGGTTGTTACTGTGACTCAAGGCTTTGATCCACTCAGTGTAAGATCAGGGAAGCCAGAAAATCACCATTACCTGAGCATGTAGTTTCCCTGTGAAGCAAAAAATTGCAGAAGCTGCTCCAAAAAGTAGGGCAGGAGTCCACTGGATACTTGTCAGGGAAAAATATGAGTACCCAGCTGATGGAGAAACTTATCTCTTGGTGGGCAGCCTATGAATACTATATATTTAAAAACAAACACCTCCTGACTGGGCACAGTGGCTCACGCCTGTAATCCTAGCACTTTGGGAGTGTGAGGTGGGTGGATCACAAGATCAGGAGTTTGAAACCAGCCTGGCCAATACAGTGAAACTCCAGTCTCCACTAAAAATACAAAAATTAGCTGGGCATGGTGGTGTGCACCTGTAGTCCCAGCTCCTCTGGAAGCTGAGGCAGGAGAATCGCCTGAACCCAGAAGGTGGAGGTTGCAGTGAGCCAAGATTGCTCCACTGCACTCCAGCCTGGGCAACAGAGGGAGACTCTGTCTCAAACAAAAAAGAACAAAACCCAAAAAACACCTGTGATTGCTTAGGACTAAATTTAATCATTGTATTCCAGAGCGGCATTTAACAACTTCCTGCTTCTAAAATACTTAAGATGTTCTGCCGAATGAAAAGAATTTGTCCTCCGATCAGTGTCTCCAACATGAAATATTCTGGACACTTTGTTGGTTCACAGTTGTGATTCTTGGAAACTTGCCACTTTAGATTCTTCAGGATTCTCAAATAACCTTTTCCTGACTTCATTTATTTAAATATCCGAGAATAGTCTCTTGAGCTATAAGTTTGATGATCCGGGAAACTATTTATAGCAGGATGAGTACTCTCTGTGACTGATGTTAGCTATGTTTTATTTTGAGAAGGACAAACCATTAGAAAGATTGATAGGGCTGGTGGTATTTTAAACTGAACGCAGTACCAAGGCAAACAAGGCAGTTTAGGTATGAAGTAGGAACATAGTAATATATGGGTGTACTTTTCGTCAACTTAGCTAAGAGTTAAGGAGGTCTTCCAATAGAAGGAAGGCAGAAACAAGCAGTAACACAGACGTAGCAATCTTTTAGGTCCACTGGACACTTTAGCCTAGGCAGCCTGGGCTGTTTGCTCAGTGATTAATAACTGAGATAAACAGATGGAGCTAGGACTCTGTCATAATTAAGGTCAACAGTATGCTTAGTATTATCGATATCCCCCTAGGTAGGAGAAAGACAGAGGAAGGAAGGTCAAGGTCAATCTAACATAAAAAAAAAACTTTAGGCCGGTCGCGGTGGCTCACGCCTGTAATCCCAGCACTTTGGGAGGCCGAGGCGGGTGGATCACGAGGTCAAGAGATTGAGACCATCCTGGTCAACACGGTGAAACCCCGTCTCTACTAAAGATACAAAAATTAGCTGGGCATGGTGGCACGTGCCTGTAGTCCCAGCTACTCGGGAGGCTGAGACAGGAGAATTGCTTGAACCCAGGAGGCAGAGGTTGCGGTGAGCCGAGATCGCGCCATTGCACTCCAGTCTGGGTAACAAGAGCGAAACTCCGTCTCAAAAAAAAAAAAAAAAAAAAAAAAAACTTTAAAAAATTGTCGTTAAAATAGACATAAAATTTATCATTTTAATTAGTTTAAATGTATAAATCAGTGTCACTGTTATGTACATTGTTACACAACTATCACCAGCATCTATCTCCTGAACTTTATTTTCCCAAACCGAAACTCTATCCCTTAAACTCTCCATTTCACTCTAGTTGTGAAACGCTTTTCTGTCTTTAATCTAGTTGTCTATTCTAGGTCCCTGATACAAGTGGAACCGTGTTTCATTTTCTTTTTTTTTGATATGGAGTCTTGCCCTGTTGCCAGGCTGGAATGCAGTGGCGTGATCCCCGCTCACTGCAACCTCCACCTCCTGGGTACAAGCAATTCTCTTGCCTCAGCCTTCTGTTAAAACTCGAGTGCTGAATGAAGAGACTACCCAAATAGGCTTTGTGTGAGCAAGTTTATTTACCTGGGTGCAGGCGGGCTGAGGCTGAAAAGGGTGTCAGCGAAGGGCAGTGGGATAGGAGTTGGTTTTAAAGGTTTGGGGTGGGCTGTGGAAAGTTACAGTTTAGGGCAGTTTTTTGCAAGTTGGGAGGGAGTCGTAGGGTGTGGAGTCACGAGGCTAACAAAGGTGGGTTGCAAAGTCCAATGGCCTTATCAATTAGGAATTAAGAATAAGGAACATTAGAGAATGCCTCAAAGTTAAGTAGGCGCAGCAGGGGTTGATCATTTCTTTCTCTTTTCGTGGTCTTCCAGTTACTTCAGATTTTCCAGAACTCATCTGGAGTGTCCATGCAGGTCACAGAGGTTAACATGGCATCCATGGCACCGTCAGTCAGCCTAAAAGACCTTACACTGAGTAGCTGGGACTACAGGTGCACCACCACGCCCCATTAATTTTTGTATTTTTAGTAGACTGGGTTTCACCATGTCGGCCAGGATGGTCTTGATTTCTTGACCTCATGATCTGCCCACCTCGGCCTCCCAAAGTGCTGGGATGACAGGCGTGAGGCACTGTGCCCGGCCCATATTAAATTTTAAAAAAATATTAAATTTTTTGATTTGTGTTTGGCTTTTCACTTAGCTTTTTTTTTTTTTTTTCCCCTGAGACAGAGTCTCACTCCGTCACCAGGCTGGAGTGCAGTGATGAGATCTCAGTCCACTGCAACTTCTGCCTTCCCGGTTCAGGCAATTCTCCTGCCTCAGCCTCCTGAGTAGCTGGGATTACAGGCATACACCACCATGCCCAGCTTTAAAAATTTTTTTCTAAAAGCTCATGGTCGAAGCTGATGACATAATTTTTGTATTTTTAGTAGAGATGGGGTGTCACCATGCCGGCCAGCCTGGTCTTGAACTGTTGACCTCATGATCCGCCCACCTTGGCCTTTCAAAGTGCTGGGATTACGTAAAGGTGTGAACCACCACACCTGGCCTTCCTTTGCCTTTTCAAGGCTACATAATGTACTGATGTGTGTGTACACTAAATTTGGAAAACTCATTCATTTGTCAATGGACATGTGAGTTGTTTCCTCCTTTTAGCTACTGTGAATAAGCTACTATGAACATGGGGGTATAATGTACAAATATGTTCCTGCTCTCGTTTTTTCAAAGGCTGTTCCTTGCTGCCTCCACTCTTTTTATTCCCACTACCCTTTTATAGGTAGCACCTGGTACTTGTCTTTGATGAAGAGACAGGTTTTAATTAGGCAAAATGTGAGAACTGTGTGGCCATTAGCAAGTTTTAACGGTAAACAACCTGGCTTCCGCATAGCTCCTGTTGACTGAAGTACCTTCTGAGGTGGCAGGAAATGCCCGAATTTAAAGGGAAGCGGATACCAGGGCAACGCAATTTCTTCTTTGCTCATTCACTTTTAAAATGGCTGAAAGGCAACTACTCTAGCCTTGAGATCTTCAACTCATGGTGGACCCTCCAACAACAGAAGACTTCTTTTATTCCTCAAACTATGGTCTCTATTGGTCGTTTTTCAAACTTGAACACAGCCTTTTCCTTTTCTGGGCAGTTCTAGTCTCCACCATTCTGTCCTGGGGGCACCTTTACTTGTTCAGCCACCCTCCTGATGGGGATGATTCAGGTTCTGTAGAGGTGAAACTTATATACCGTTTGGGGGCTTTAAAAATACACAAAACAAATAATTAAAACGACAAATCACAACACATTACTAGGGATTTGGAGATTCAGATTCTCCTTAGATCTCTAGGTAGTTTATTAGAAATGCTTACACAGGTTTGCTTCCTAAGCTCAAGCTGGCTTCCCCTCTCCGTAACTCTTAGCAACTGCTCTCCCACGAGGCCATGCAAGTGAGGGGCCTTTAAGCTTAAGATTTATTAGCTTCTTGTAAAGGTTTGAGCGGACCTTCCAGGCCAGGCAGCATATCATCTGCCTCTGTATTCCTTGCATCCAGATTACAGCCTACCATTGGGTAGGTGCTTGGAATGTGCTGGGGATTAAAGGCTTAAGTCTTGCAGGCCCCTCAATACGATCTAAGGACACGAGTGGCTTAGAGAACGGTGCGACAACGATGCGACAAGGCTGAGCGAAAGAAAACAAGGCGGTGTGGTTGTGAGTGGGCTTCTTCCCTCCGCTGGTGAGGGTGCAATCTCAGACTATGACAAAGCCCGACATAAGGCCTTGCAGAGGGCCGCGTTCCAATGGCGGCCTTCTTCCCTACTGGCCAACCTGCCCCGAGAAGAGCAGAAAGCACTCTGTGGGATCTGAAGATCAGCTCGCCTCTCATTTTGGGGCCCAACAGAAGGTGGAAAGCAAGACACCCCATCACCGGAAGTTTGAGATTAAGAAAAACGGCGGAAGTAGGCCGCAGCGCTTCCTGAGTATATTGACTCAAGCCGCCTCGCCTACTTTCTCCGGGAAGGGGAGGTGCTCCACATCTCTATGCCGCTGTGCAGCTCCGCGGGTTCCACGCGCAGGCTCGATGGCGCAGTTGCGCGTCCCAGCCTTTTTTCAGCCACCCAGTCCCTTCCCAGGTTTTCCGGCCAGGACGTGACGTACTCTTACGTAACTTGGGCGGGGCCTGGAGGGGAAAAGCGTCTAAACAGGGCTATCGCGAGAACATTCCGTTATTTTGCAGTTCCCGTGCTTCGGCTAAGCTCTCGTCGCAACGAGATCTTTCGAGATCTTCTCCGCCCCCGCTACCGGCGCCTCCTCTGCGGCCACTGAGCCGGAGCCGGCCTGAGCGGCACTCTCGGTTGCAGTACCCACTCTGAGGACCTAGGCGCTCGCGTGGACGCCGCACCCCCCTCGGTAGCCTCGGCCCAAGAGGCCTGCTTTCCACGCACTAGCCCCGCCGGGGTCCGTGTCCTGTCTCGGCGGCCGGACCCGGGCCCGAGCCCGAGCAGTAGCCGGCGCCATGTCGGTAGTGGGCATAGACCTGGGCTTCCAGAGCTGCTACGTCGCTGTGGCCCGCGCTGGGGGCATCGAGACTATCGCTAATGAATATAGCGACCGCTGCACGCCGTAAGTGTGGGCCGGGCCGGCCGCGTGCACTGGGGTGAGGAGCTAGTGCTTGTTCCAGTCTGGGACCCTCGCTGCTTGGAGAACGCGGGTCGAGGGGTCGCCTCCGTTCCGAGCCGAGGTTCGAGTGGGTCAGGGACCCCCCACTGGGTGCCAGGACACTAGGGGCCGCGACCCACCGTGAGCGTGGGTGTGCGCTTAGCACATGGGCCGAACGAAGGCTTTTGGCTGTACTCTGACCAGTTGAGGGCACGGGTAGGAACTGTAGGGACTGCAGGCCTAGGACATAAATGGGTCGCAGTCCTTTTCTGGAGGGCGGAGACCAAGCCCAGGTCTTACTCATGTCTTTTGAGTCCAACATAGTGCTCAGAACTTTGCACACAGCAGGCGCTTAATAAAAGTTGAATTGAACGGGTTCTGGGGCTTGCCAGCCGCGAGACCGTGGAGGGGTCAGTTTCCCACGTGAGTGGCAGCGGGGCAGCGCCCGGAAGAGAGCGAGGTGCAGCAGCCTCAGGCTCGAGTTCCGGCTGGACTCAGGATCTTGAGATTGGCGTGGCAATGGTTAGGAATTTAATAAAGTCGGTGCTCTTTTGATACCTTTGCAGTCACTTTTGTTTTCACACTGTATCGGGATATTGTACTATGTATTGGGTTATCCTCTCTTCGGTGCGCGTTAACCCCTTGATAGGGTTGCACTTTCAAATGCATTCTGACCGGTGTGTTGGCCATGTTGTTTGTGGCTCAAGGGCCTGCCTTGACTTCTAGAGCCTATAGTAAGTTTTGGGACCGGCGTAGACACAGCTCTAAAAAATGTTGAGTCACTCAGGTCTTAAACTGGTTAGAGTAAAAGAGTCTGCCTTTTGAGTACATGTAGATACATTTTAATCCATTGTCATGTTCTTAGACACAATCTTGTAAGAAGCTCTGTATTACTGTCATTCAGAATCTCAGTTTTTTTTTTTTGAGACAGGGTCTCACTTTTGCCCCGGTTAAAGTGCAGTGTCGCGATCTTGGCTCACTGCAGCCTCCACCTTCCTGGCTCAGGTGATTCTCCCACCTCAGCCTCCTGAGTAGCCAGCATTACAGGTGTGTGCCACCATGCCTGGCTAATTTTTCCGTTTCACTGTATCACTCAGGTTGGTCTCGAACTCCCAGACTCGAGCAATCCACCTGCCCCGGCCTTCCGGAGTGCTGGGATTACAGGCGTGAACCACCTTGCCCTGCCCAGGGACTCAATTGTTATGGATTGATTGAGAGGGGTCTCGCTTTGTTGCCCAGGCTAGAGTGCTGTGGCACGATCTCGGCTCACTGCAACCTCGGCTTCCAGGATTCATGGGATTTTCTTGACTCAGTCTCCTGAGGAGCTGGGATTACAGGCGCGTCCCACCACGCCTGGCTGTATCTGGTATTTTTAGTAGAGACTGGGTTTCCCGAGTTGCTCAGGCTGGTCTAGAACTCCTGATGTCAAGTGATCCTCCCACCTGGGCCTCCCAAAGTGCTAGGATTACCGCAAGAGCCACTGCGCCGGGCCCCACTGGCTCAGTTCTAAGGTTCATTATTTTCATCCTGAATTTTTGTCACACTTCTTCAGCAGATTTCAGCCAAACTAGATTGGTCAGAAGTTTCACATTTCCCTTCCACTTGTCAAATTTACACAGATGCATCCCCCGAAAACTCATCCCTAAAGCCAAAACTAGTTTGGTGTCCCTTTGCTGAGTTTAGTCTTGTTAACAGCTTTATTAAGGTTTTTTTTTTTTTTTTTGAAGGAGTCTTGCTCTGTCCTCTAAGCTGGAGTTCAGTAGTGTAATCTTGGCTCTGCCTCCTGAGTTCAAGCGATTCTCCTGCCTCAGCCTCCTGAGTAGCTGGGATTACAGCACCACTCCCTGCTGATTTATTATTATTATGTTTTGAGGCAGAGTTTCCCTCTTGTTTCCCAGACTGGAGTGCAGTGGTGCCATCTCGGCTCATGGCAACCTCCGCTTCCCGGGTCCAAGCGATTCTCCTGCTCAGTCTCCTGAGTAGATGGTATTACAGACATGCGCTACCACGCCCAGCTACTAGTTTTTTTGTGTTTTTAGTAGAGTGGGAGTTTCTCCATGTTGGTCATGCTGGTCTCAAACTCCCGACCTTAGGTGATCTGCCCACTTCGGCCTCCTAAAGTGTTGGGATTACAGGCGTGAGCCACCGCGCCCAGCCAGTTTTTGTTTTCTGGTAGAGACAGAGTTTCACCATATTGGCCAGGGTGGTCTTGAACTCCCGACCTCAAGTGATCCACCTGCCCCAGCCTTCCAAAGTGTTGGGATTACAGGCGTTAGCCACCGCACCCGGCCCAGCTTTATTAAGGTTTAATTCATACACCATACAATTCATCCAGTTGAAGCAATGGTTTTTAATGTGACAAAACAGTGCAACCACTACGGTAATCAGTTTGAGAACACTTTCATCACTCTCCCCAAAAGCCCTGTGCCCATTAGTAGTCAAACCCTATTTTCCCAATTTGTGCTTTTTAACAATGGGTAGTCTAATTTACATCTCCAGGGAAGTGTATTGTGCCCTGAAGTTTTTTTTTTTCTTTAAAAGCATTAAAGGTTTTTTTTTTTTTAAAGCATTTCAGTCTTTATTTGAGAATATCTTTGGATCCAGGTTTTCTTGGTCTGTAAAATACTCCCAAGGAACTAAAAAGGCTAAAGCGCTGAGCTAATGTATGTAGTGGCTTGGTCTTTTCCTGCCCTGTGATTGAACCCACTTTAGCTCCAAAGGGGGCAAAGGAAGAGAATCCCAAGTGTTGGAAAGAACGGTGTTCCTATCCTTCTTTTAGATTATCATATGCTCCTGTTTTTCTTTTAGAAAGGCAGTAGCTACAATAATTGTACTATGAATTCCGTTTGAAACTGAGTTGTTTCAGATAAAAAAAATTGCTTCAAAGACACTGTGATATTCGATCCCATTTACCGTGGAACTGTGATAAGAAAATTCCGTGGCCGGGCGTGGTGGCTCATGCCTGTAATCCAAGCACTTTGGAGGCCAAGGCAGGCGGATCTCCTGAGGTCAGGAGTTCAAGACCAGCCTGACCAACATGGTGAAACCCTGTCTTAAAGAAAATTC
>PVKV010032542.1:0-19727 GCA_004027835.1 Alouatta palliata
GGCTCACCGCAACCTCCGCCTCCTGGGTTCAAGCAATTCTCCTGCCTCAGCCTACCGAGTAGCTGGGACTACAGGCACGTGCCACCATGCCCAGCTAATTTTTGTATTTTTAGTAGAGACGGGGTTTCACCATGTTGACCAGGATGGTCTCGATCTCTTGACCTCGTGATCCACCCGCCTCAGCCTCCCAAAGTGCTGGAATTACAGGCGTGAGCCACCGTGCCCGGCCCGGTAACGTTTTATTTCTTAATGAGTAGTTAGTACACGAGTGTTACACTATTTTTTAGCTCTTTTGTCTTGTAATCGTAATTTTTTTTTTTTTTTGAGATGGAGTCTCACTCTGTCGTGCACGATGGGGTGCAGTGGCACGATCTCAGCTCACTGCAACCTCTGCCTCCCAGGTTCAAGCAATTCTTCTGCCTCATTCTCCTGAGTAGCCAGGACTATAGGTGTGCACCACCACACCCGGCTAATTTTTGTAGCTTTAGTAGAGACAGGGTTTCCCCACGTTGGCCAGTCTGGTCTCAAACTCCTGACCTCAGGTGATCTGCCCACCTTGGCCTCCCACAGTGCTGGAATTACAGGCGTGAGCCACTGTACCCACCCAATCGTAATATTTTTTTTAAAAGCATTAAATATATTTTACAAATCTAGAAGCATTACAATTATTCGGAAAGTCATCTAGAATAGAGTTAAGAAACAAATATACAAAAATAGGCCAGGCGTGGTGGCTCACGCCTGTAATCCCAATACTTTGGGAGGCCAAGGCAGGTGAATCATGAGGTCAGGAGATCGAGACCACCCTGGCTAACCTGGTGAAACCCGTCTCTACTAAAATACAAAAAAATTAGCTGGGCATGGCAGTGCACGCCTGTAGTCCCAGCTACTTGGGAGGCTGAGGCACTGGAATCCCTTGAACCCTGGAGTCAGAAACTGCAGTGAGCCAGAATGGAGCCACTGAACTCCAGCCTAGAAACAGAGCAAAACTGTGTCTCAAAAAAAAAAAAAAAAAAAAGAAATAAATAAATAAATATACAACAAATATAGGGTCTGAACTCATTCAGATTTATGACTTCTATTTTGTAGGGCACATCCTCAAGCTACCATTCAGCATTACTGACTCTCAACTCATACAAAATTCTCACAACCTTGGGTTATCTGATTTCTCAAAGTCACAATTAATCAAAATCAAAATAACTTTAAGAAAGCAGGTATACTGATAGAAAAAAATAACAAATTCCAAAAGGATAAATTAATCTAAGATAGCAAGCACATATTAAGTTTTTAGAAAATTATATTTTCAATATTGCTAAGTTTGAGGGTCCTTCAAAGACAAAATTCAGTTATCTGAAAATTCACTGGAATCTTACCCTCTCTATATATATTTGCATATATGTGCATACAAACACACACATATATATACACATACAAAGTAAAATTTTCCATATGTTTATATTTATACATTTACTTTATGGCCCTGGGCATGCTTTCAGGTAAGTTATACATTCAATGGTTTGGTTTTTTAAAATTTTTTCATATTTAATTAAATCTAGGTTTATGGCTAAGCTCTTACATTTATATCCTCACAGATTTTTTTTTCCTTTTCTTTTTTTTTTTTAAGAGATGGGGTTCCACCATGATAGCCAGGCTGGTCTTGAACTCCTGACCTCAGGTGATCCACCTACCTCGGCCTCCCAAACTGCTAGGATTACAGGCGTGAGCCACCACACCCGGCCATCCTCATAGATTTTATACTAACAATATTATATTCAAAGATAATAGTGTCTCACTTATATAAATTATATAAATTTGCTAATTAACCTAAGTTGTTTTGCTGTTGTGTTTTTTGTTTCTTTTGGAGACAGGGTCTCGCTCTGTCACCTAGGCTAGAGTGCAGTGACATGACCATAGCTCACTGTAACCTCCAATTCCTGGGCTCAAACAATCCTCCTACCACTGCCTCCCGAGTAGGCAGGACTATAGGCATGTATCACCACTCCTGGTTAACCATTCTTTTCTTTTTGTAGAGATGGGGTGTCACTACATTGCCCAAGTTGGTCTCCAACTTCTGGGCTCAAGCAATCCTTCTACCTTGGCCTCCCCAACTGCTGAGATTACAGGCATGAGCCACTGTGCCTGGCCTAACCTAAGTTTTAACATACAGTTTCATAATTTATCAGTCAACTAATCTATATTGGGAAGAAAAAATGGGAACAAACCAATCTAAAAAGTGATCAAAGTTTTATACTCATCAAATTATATAATTTATAGTGGCCTTAGAAATTGCCTACATAAATTCCTAATTGTATAGATTAATAAAGTGAGGGCCAGTCGCAGTGGCTCACACCTGTAATCCCAGCACTTTGGGAGGCCAAGGTAGGCAGATCACTTGAGTCCAAGAGTTTGTGACCAGCCTGGGCAATGTGGTAAAACCCTATCTAATCTTTTTTTGTTTTTGAGATGGAGTTTCACTCTGTCACCAGGCTGGAGTGCAATGGCGTGATCTCAGGTCACTGCAACCTCCGCTTCCCAGGTTCAAGCAATTCTCCTGCCTCAGCCTCCTGAGCAGCTGGAATTACAGGCATGCACCACCACGCCCAGATAATTTTGTATTTTTTGTAGAGATGGGGTTTTACCATGTTGGTCAGGCTGGTCTCAAACTCCCAACCTCAGGTGATCTGCCCACCTTGGCCTCCCAAAGTGCTGGGATTACAGGCATGAGCCACCATGCCTGGCCTAAAACCCCATCTCTACAAAAAAAAAAAAAATACAAAAATTGGCCAGATATGGTGGCTCATGCCTATAATCCCAGCACTTTGGGAGGCCGAGGCAGGCAGACAGCTTGAGCCTGAGCAACATAGTAAAACCTCATCTCTACCAAAAATACAGAAAATTAGCCAGGCACAGTGGCACGCACCTTTGGTGCCAGCTACTCGGTAGCCTGAGATGGAAGGATCGCCTGAGCCTGGGAGATGGAGGTTGCAGTGAGCTGAGATCTTGCCACTGCAACTCCAGCCTGGGCAACAGAATGATGTCTTATCTTAAAAAAAAAATTTTTTAAATAAAAATAATAATACAAAAATCAGCCAAGTGTGGTGGCGTGCACCTGGACAGGGCAAGAACCTGTCTCAAAAAAAAAAAAAAAAAAAAAAGTGAGGTACAGCACTGTGGCTACATGTTGCCTTATTTCTTCTCTAATACGTAAATTCTAGTATCTAAGAAGAGAGATTACTTTTTCACAAACATAATATACAATAACTAACAAATCTGTTTTAAACCTGGAACTTAAGTAGAAATTTAATATTGTAATATAAAATCATACCAAAGTGCTAATTGAGTGAGTCCTTAGGCATTTTAAGATGCTATATAAGATTCTGTGTATGATATTAAAAATTTTTCAAATGACATTAGTCTTTGAAGATCTTATGGCTGAGGAAATAAAGGGGATGATTAAAAACAAAAACTTGAGGTGATGCATGGTGGCTCACACCTGCAATCCCAGCACTTTGGGAGGCCAAGGCGGGCGGATCACGAGGTCAGGAGATCAAGACCATCCTGGCTAACACAGTGAAACCCCATCTCTACTAAAACTATTAAAAATTAGCTGCGGGTGGTGGCACACACCTGTAGTCCCAGCTACTCAGGAGGCTGAGACAGGAGAATTACTTGAACCTGGAAGGCAGAGGTTGCAGTGAGCCGAGATCGCACCACTGCACTCCAGCCTGGGTGACACAGCAAGACTCCATCTCTAAATAAAAAAATAAATAAATAAAAATAAAATGTTAAGTAATATATCAAGTATTAAATTACAATATGGCCAGGCACAGTGGCTCATGTCTGTAATCCCAGCACTTTGGGAGGCTGAAGTCGGCAGATCACTTGAGGTCAGGAGTTTGAGACCAGCGTGGCCAACATGGTGAAACCCCATCTCTACTAAAAATACAAAAATTAGCCAGTCATGGTGGCACGCATCTGTAATCCCAGCTGCTCAGGAGGCTGAGGCACGAGAGTAGCCTGAACCTGGTAGGCAGAGGTTGCAGTGATCTAAGATCCCGCCGCTGCACTTCAGCCTGGGTGACAGAGTGAGACTGTCTCAAAAAAAAAAAAAAAGTATTAAATTACAATAATACTAAAACAAAAGTTACAACAAAACTGAACAATATAAGCAATATGACAAATGAAGAGGCAATATATTAATTCAAAAGAGAGTAAGGCCAGGTGAAGTGGCTCACACCTGTAATCTTAACACTTTGGGAGGCCGAGGAAGGCGATCACTTGACACCAGGAGTTCAAGGCCAGCCTGGCCAACATGGAGAAACCCCATCTCCACTAAAAATACAAAAATTAGCCGGGCATGATGGTGCACCCCTGTAAGTCCCAGCTACTTGGGAGGCTGAGGCAGAAGAATCACTTAACCCAGGAGGTGAAGGCTGCAGTGAGCCAAGATTGCACCACTGTACTCAGCCAGTGACAGAGTGAGAGTAAAACCAAAGGGACTAGATTTGTCAAAGAAGGCTTCATAGATAATAATAGCTTTTTATATGAGTACTCAGTATAAAAGAGAACTGTGACTGATATTGAGAATGTGACAAGTACCAAATATTTTCTTCCTTAAAATTTGGGCTAGGCACAGTGGCTCACGCCTGTAATCCCAACACTTTGGGAGGATGAGGGGGGCAGACCACGAGGTCAGGAGATCAAGTAGAGACCTGTCTCTACTAAAAAATACAAAAAATCAGCCGGGCATGGTGGCGCACAGCTGTAGTCCCAGCTTCTTGGGAGCCTGAAGCAGAAGAATCACTTGAACTCGGGACGCAGAGGTTGCAGTGGGCCGAGATGGCACCACTGCACTCCTGCTGGGGGGACAGAGCAAGACTCCATCTTAAAAAAAAAAAATCACAATGGGTGGTAAAGGCAGTTATTAATAGATCTTTCTTTTTTTCTTTTAAAGATGGGGTTTCACCATCATGGCCAGGCTGGTCTTGAACTCCTGACCTCAGGTGATCCACCCACCTTGGCCTCCCAAAGTGCTAGGATTACAGGCGTGAGCCACCGCGCCCGGCCTAATAGATCTTTCACTTACAGTAATGGTGAACTAGATGACTGGACCAATCTTCCCTCAAAAAAAAAAAAGCCAACATAAAAAGCTGAAAGAAATAAAAAAAAAAAAATGTAATTGCATAAAATCCTAAAAAGAAAGAGAAAACGGGGAGAATAAGATAAACTATATATTCTGTTTAAAGGCATCTGCTGACTGTGGAAAGACAGCTGAGAGGTAGAGTGGTACTTCCTGCAGGGAGGAGAAGGTGAGCTCGCTGCAAATCTGCTGGAAGCACTGAGAAGCAAGCTGGTGGACTAACAGAGCTGCACAAATGGGAATAGAAGTTCCATATCTGCCAAAGGAGGAAACACACACTTTGGAAGTAAGGTTACAAATTCTATTCCAAGACCACCTAGGTAAACCAAAAAAATTCTGAAGCCTTGGTTCTACACTGTTAGCATCCTCAGGTAATGAAATTTCTCTCTAGAACCAACAAAAGCAACAGATAATAGCAACAACCAATGACTTCAGATATTGACTGGAGTTATTAGAAAGACCAAGATACATGCTTGCTTCGGCAGCATATATACTAAAATTGGAACGATATAGAGAAGATTAGCATGGCCCCTGCGCAAGGATGACGCGCAAATTCGTGAAGAGATCCATTAAAAAAAAAAAAGACCAAGATACAATTTTTATTTTTGAGACAGAGTCTTGTTCTGTCACCAAGGCTAGAGTGCAGTGGCACGATCTTGGGTAACTGCAACCTCTGCCTCCCAGGTTGAAGCAATTCTCCTGCCTCAGCCTTCTGAGTAGCTAGGATTACAGGCACACTCCACTATGCCCAGCTAATTTTTTTTTTTTTTTTTGCATTTTTAATAGAGACGGGGTTTTGCCATGTTGGCTAGGCTGGTCTCGAACTCCTGACCTCATGATCTGCCCACCTTGGCCTCCCAAAGTGCTGGGATTACAGGTGTGAGCCACCGTGCCCCACCCCAAAATACAATTATGCTTACTATGTTCATGGAGATAAAGACAAGCTTTAAAGTTTCAGCAACAAACTGGGAGCCATAAAAAGTATCACCGGAAAAAAAAAACCACCAGAATTTACAGAACTAAAAAATACTATAACCAAACTTAGAAACTCAATGGAGTACTTAACAGCAGATTAGACACAGCTGAAGAAGTGATAAACTAAAAGGTAGGTCTGAAGAACTAATCCATAATAAAGCACTGAATTGGAGAAGACAGAGTAAGAGACCTAGAGGTTACAGTCAGTGGACCTGACAGGGATGTCACTGCAGCCTAGAGGAGAAACAGAATGGGGCAGAGGCAACAATTGAAGAGATAAAAGCCAGGCACAGTAGCTCACACCTGTAATGCCAACACTTTTGTAGGCTGAGGCAGGAGAATCCCTTGAGCCCAGGAGTTTGAGACCTGCCTGGGCAACATAGGGAGACCCCATTTCTACCAAAAAAAAAAAAAAATGTTTTTAAATTAGCCAGGCATGGTGTCATGTGCCTATAGTCCTAGCTACTCAGGGGGCTAAGGCGAGAAGATTGCTTGAGCCAATCACGTTAAGGCTGCAGTGAGCAGTGATTTCTCTACTGCACTCAAGCCAGAACAACAGAGCAAGATCTTGTCTCTAAAATAAATAAAGCGATATAACTGAAGACATCCTAGGACTGATGAAACAATTTAATCCACTGATTCAGGAAACCCGGTGAAGCTTAACCAGGATAATGTGACAGAGTATGTACAAAAAACGGCCACAATAATTTCACTCCCAGTACCCATGTCCCTTTACAAGAGGACTCTGTAGCTCTTCACATCAAAAGGTAGAGTTTATTTCCCTACCCCTTGAATCTAGGGTTGTTTGACCAATAGAACATGGTAGAAATGAAGTACCAGTTCTGAGCCTGGACCTCAAGAGGCCTTGTATATATTTGCCTTTTGGAACCCTGCTGTTGTCCCATGAACAGGCCCAGGATAACTTACTGGCTAATGAGATATGTAGCCCAGTCAACTATATTGTCCCCACCAACAAGCCAGCCAATCCACAGAAGCAGAGCTGCCTACCTGGCCTGGCCAGCAGCTAACTACAGACCCATGTGGGAGCCCCTGTGGAACCAAGACCATGTGGAGTACAAAAGAACCATATAGCTGAGCCCAATCCAAACTACCAACCTACAGAATTACGAGCTAAATAAATGACTGTTGTTTTAAGCCCTAAGTTTTGGGGTTTATTTCACAGCAAAGGGTAACTGACATAGAGAAGTAAAAACAAATCCACAGATATACCATAATAAAGCTGCACAAAATTAAAGACAAAATCTTAAAAACAGGTAAATGCTAATATAATTTTTAGAAGAGAGAAATCATCGGATGAGGTTGATCTTTAAACCTTATAAGTATTTCAACTTAATAACAGTAGGAAGACAGGCATTCTAGGCAAAACAGTAGGAAGACAGACATTCTACACTATCTGAAGTGTAGCCAATTTTTTTTGGTGAAAATAATATAAGGCCAGAAAGGTACATGTGTTTGTTTAGAGTTAAGGGCTCGTAGGCAAGCAGACATGGGCTGTTTTCTAGGTTCCCCACTAGCTGTGTGACCTCAGAGCAAGGTAATTCAACTCTGTACTTTGTTTTTTTGTTTTTTGTTTTTTGTTTTTTTTGAGACGGAGTCTCGCTCTGTTACCAGGCTGGAGTGCAGTGCAGTGGCATACCTCAGCTCACTGCAACCTCCGCCTCCCAAGTTCAAGCAATTCTCCTGCCACAGCCTCCTGGGTAGTTGGGATTACAGGCATGCACCACCACGCTTGACTAATTTTGTAATTTTTTTTTAGTAGAGACAGGGTATCTCCATGTTGCTCAGGCTGGTCTCAAACTCCCAACCTCAGGTGATCTGCCCACCGGGGCCTCCCAAAGTGCTGGGATTACAGACATAAGCCATCATGCCCAGCCGCTTTTCTCTTACTATAATGTAAATAATATCACCTACTCCTACTTGTTAAGGATTTTAAAATGTAAGTAATGTGCTTTGTACAGTCAAATTCTAGATGTTATCAACTTTTACTCTAGAGATGAAAACCACTAAAACTGTTGTGTTTGGGACAACAAATAGAGGATCAGAATCTGAGTTATCTGATTCTCTGTCCTCAAAGGCCCCTTCCAATACAGTCTTTCCTCTGTTGTGACTCTCCTATTCTAAAGCTTTGTGTGAGATAACAAACACAATGCATAATATGAACGAAAACAGCCAATAAAATGGGTGAAAAGGCTTTTTCTCAGGCTTTCTTTTTTTTTTTTTTTCCTGAGATGGGGTTTCACCATGATGGCCAGGCTGGTCTTGGACTCCTGACCTCAGGTGATCCACCCACATCGGCCTCCCAAAGTGCTAGGATTACAGGCGTGCACCACCACGACTGGCCCGGCTAATTTCTTATATAAACTTTAGACAGCTGTGTTAATTCATAGTTATGGGAAAGCACTTCTAATTGAGTTTTTAACAAGAAAAACGAGCATAGTCTGGTACGTTTAAAATGAGCTTTTTAGAGTAGATGAACCTAGGTTCAAATACAAGTTCTGCCCCTTTCTAGCTATTCATTAATTCAACCACATTTATTGAACAACTGCTGCTATAGATATCCCAATTGCTGGGAACACACAGTATCAATGTTTTAGAAACCAATATACTCCATTATTCTTTAATATGGAATCCTTTGTTACTCAGCTTCTAAAGAAAACCAAAAACCTTCATTAAAAGTACGTATAAGAAAAAATAACACTAATACATTTCAAGGGTATTTCTCTTAAAGCATATAGCTGGTAGAACTGATGTTGCTATGAGGATAAATATCCTGATACATTCTTGCCTGGATAGGAACTGCAGGCAAGGCCAAGACTTTTCTCAGAAAGCCGCTCTTAAGAAGTTACTGGCTAACACTGCACTGGCTATCAGTTATCAAGCACGTTATTTCATTTAATCTTCACAATAACACCATGTGATAGACTGCTACAGAAATGGCCTCCAATGAATCCTGTCTCTCTCTGTCCAGGCTCCTTTACAATGTAATTTTGCCACTAAAGAGGTAGCAGTAGGCTCCATTTCCCCTCTCCTTGAATCTGGGCTGGTTTTCTGATTTACTTTGACCACTACTAGAGAACTGACGTGAGACTTCCTAGGCCATCCTTAAGAAGTCTTCCAATTTTCCCTCTCGTAGCCACGTAAGAGAGCCCAAGGTAAACTACTGAATGAAAGACTATATGCAGAGAAAGAGACATCCAGTCAAAAGCAAGATATACATGTGAGTCCAGCCCCAGGTGAGGTGCCAGCTGACTATATCTGCATGAATGAGCCCAGCAAAGCTGCCCAGTCAATCCATAGAATCCTGAGAAATCATAGTTGTTTTACACTGGTAAGTTTTTGGTTTGTTACAAAGCTATAGATAACTGAAGCACCCTATAAGTACTACTGTTATCTCCAATTCAGACCTGAAGAAGTAAATATTTAAGTTTCAGAATTCTGCAAATACTTGAAAAGCTCTATTCTGGTAACTAATGAACTTATTTTTCTTTTACAAAATAAAAAGTAAAGGAAGCATGGGAAAAAATATAAGCTGGTTTTACTTTCATCCTTATCTATAAAAATTACAAGCAAAAAGGACTGGGCCATGAAGACATTTAACTTATTTCCAACCCATACAATAAGTGAATATGTATTATACTGACAGCTTAATAATAGTAACAACAATCTCATGACACTTTCTATGCGTCAGGTGCTGTTCTAGATGTTATGAAGTGTGGCAAGTGTATATGCACACACATACTCATCGCATCCTCAGATAATCTCAGACAAGAATAAGTCCTATTATTATCTTCATTTTCCTGAGTGGGAAAATGCAGCATAAAATAGTTAAGCCCAAAATATACAGCTGAATTTCACACTGATAAAAGTAGACTGCATTCACCACTAGAGAAAAGGCAGCTCACCCTACTTAAAAGTCAGAATTTCAACGACCAGGTTAGAGCAAGTGTATCCCATTAATATAGATCAAAGTGATTTCAGCTGTCAGGATGTAGCTATTAAGATCAACTTGATACATCATAGAACATGAACCAAAGGGGGGGGAAGATCAACTTGAGAGACATACTTTATTTACTTATTTATTTATTTCTTTATTTATGGAGATGGGGTCTCACTATGTTACCCAGGCTGGTCTGAAACTCCCGGCCTCAAATGATCCTCCCACCTCAGCCTCTCAAAGTGCTAGGATTACAGGCGTGAGCCACCGCACCCGGTCTAGAGAGGCATACTTTTAAACAGAAAGCAGGTTCGTTACACAAGAGCAGTGCTGTGACACCTACAAAGAGAAAAGGAACAATATACATCTACCTACCTATGTTTAATTAACACTGTTGAACAACTGCTTGCAGAACAGACATATGTCACACATTTTAACTGGGAGTGGACCTAAGCATTCTATATAAATTTCGACAAAATTCAGATTCCTGCAAACGTCACTACTCTAGACATCCTGACCCACGATATGAGCACATTCCGACTATGTGCCTTCAGAGTTGCTGGCGGAGAAAATACCCGAAACACAAGGACCCACAGAAGATGATCAGAGTGGTCTGGACGACGTGACAGGGGCCATACCTCCTCAGCCTCCGCCAGTCCCAAGAAGCCACCTCCCCGAAAAACGTAGCATCAAGGCCCCAGAACATAAATTTTTCTGAATCAAAAAAGGAGGAGGAAGGTCCAAAGAGAGACCAGGTTCGGTGTGAGGCCGGCCAGCGATGGGAAGAGGTATCAGGGAAGGCTAAGGCCAGGGTAGCAGTCGTCTCTCAGACTGCTCTTCCAAATCCTAAGGGACCAGAAGGATTCTATCAAGAACTGAACAAGCTGACAGTCATCCCAAGTCTATGGCCTCGAGCTTTCTGCTTTTCCCAGCATTTGCTTCCCTAGCCGATCTCAGGCCCGCCCCCTTCGTCGTCAGGCCGGCTCCTAGCTTCATGCCCGAGAGCAGTGGTCAACCTAAAGACATTAAGACTGTGCCTTTCTTTCCCCACCTCTGTACTCTCGTGCTCCTGGGAAATACTCACTTGCCCGCCAGATCTTTATGAGAACCGCTCGAATTCATGAGCTGGGCCAAATCCTGTCGCACGGCTGCCGCCATCTTTCTCCCAGCTCAGCGGTGGATGCGGGGCCTCTGGCAGGCAAAAAGAAAGCGAGTGTGGTCCTCCAGAGTTCAGCCAGAGGGAACCTGAGATGCTACAGAGTAGCGTCTGTGTGGGCCAGAGCGCCGGGTGTGGGAGCCTGAGCTAGCTCCGCCCTCAGGGTTGAGTGACGCGGAACTCCACTCCTCAGGTCTGAGGGCCGCCCAGGCCGCTCCTACAGGCTCTGGCGCTCACGCTCGGACTTTGGATTGGCTGATGAACTCCAGGAGTGAGTCCCTGGTGTAACTCCAATAAGTACCCGGTACATAAAACGACTGCATTTTCGCAAAGTTCCGTGTCTGATGTCTGTGGTTTACCGTCCCTCGTTCTTTCAGGCATCGCTTAAACTGGCTGTGGTAAAGAACGAGTTTTGTTTCCAATTAGCCACAGACGATACTTTTTAGAAATAAAATTAAAAAGTCCCCATTCCTCTTCCCACTCTGTGCACTTTTTAATGGTTGATCAGATATTCCAGTTTGTCCAGTACGAGGCCATTTTCCCTCCGTTGTCCTGGAGTAATGATTAATAATATCCCCCTTTCATTCTAGAAACCGCTCAATTTCAATGGAAGATTATATGGTCGCCTGCGTTTATATGTTATTACACATTTCAGTACTCCTGTGTCCTTGTAGAATTTCTGCAAATACAAACAAATATTAATGTGTAATTTTTTTTTTTTTTTTTTTTTTTGAGATGTAGTCTCGCCCTGCCGCCCAGGCTGGAGTGCAGGGCGCGATCTCGGCTCACCGCAGCCTCCGCCTCCCGGGTTCAAGCGATTGTCCTGCCTCAGCCTCCTGAGTAGCTGGGATTACAGGCACGCGCCACCATGCCCCGGTAATTTTGGTATTTTTTGTAGAGATGAGATTTCATCATGTTGGTCAGGCTGGTCTCGAACCCCTGACCTTGTGATCCCCCCCGCGTCGGCCTCCCAAAGTTCTGGGATTGTAATCCACACCTGGCCAATAAATGTAAATTTTTACCTCTGCTTTCTTTCACAAAAGTAACACGCCATATAATTGTTCTACCTTTATTTGCTTGTTTACTTTTGCACTTTTCCTGGTACTTTGGTTTGAAATATTTGTCTTCTCCAAAACTCATGTCGAGGGCCGAGCGCAGTGGCTTACACCTATAATCCCAGCAATTTGGGAAGCTGAGGCTGGTGGATCACCTGAGGTCAGGAGTTCAAGATCAGCCTGGCCAACATGGTGAAACCCTGTCTCTACCAAAAATACAAAAATTAAGCCCGGGCGCGGTGACTTAATGCCTGTAATCCCAGAACTTTGGGAGGCTGAAGCAGGCGGATCACGAGGTCAGGAGATCGAGACCATCCTGGCTAACATGTTGAAACCTCGTCTCTACTAAAAATACAAAAATTAGCTTGGTGTGGTGGTACACACCTGTAGTCCCAGTTACTCAGGAGACTGAGGCAGAACAATCGCTTGAACCCGGGAGGCAGAGGTTGCAGTGAGCTGAGATCGCACCCTGCACTCCAGTCTGGGCAACAAAGGAGACTCCACCTCAAAAAAAAAAAAAAAAAAAAAAAAAAATTAGCTGGGCCTAGTGGTCGGGGCCTGTAATCCCAGCTACTTGGGAGGCTGAGGCAGGAGAATCACTTGAACCTGGCAGGTGAATCACTATCTCAGGTTGAAGTGAGCTGAGATAGGGCCATTGCACTTCCAGCCTGGCTACAGGAGCAAAACTCTGTCTCAAAAAAGAAAACAAACAAAACTCATGTTGAAACTTAATCCTTAATGTGGCAGTATTGACAGGTGGTTAAATAGGTGATTGGATCATGAGGGTAGAACCCTGAGGAGTTGATCCATTCATGAATTAATGGATTCATGGGTGCTTATGGGAGAGAACATGTGACTTTATGAGAAGAGGAAGAGACCTGAACTAGCATGTTAGGAAGGTCACTCCCTTGCCATGTGATACCCTGTGCTGCCTCTGAACTCTAGCAAGTCTCCACCAGCAAGAAGGGTCTCACTAGCTGTGGCCTCTTGACCTTAGACTTCTTGGCCTTCATAACTGTAAGAAATAAATTCCTTTCCTTTATAAATTACCCAGTTTCAGGTATTCTAGTATAAGCAACAGAAAACAGACTAAGAGAGCCGAACATCTTACCGTGTAAGTCCAGTCTTTCAAAGTCACTCTTTTTACAGCTAGAGAATATTACATAGTGAGGGTATGCCTTAGTTTATTTAATCCTTATAGGACGCAAGTTATTTTTAATTAATTAATTGATCAATGCTGTGATAAATAACCTTTACATACATTATCTTATGTATGTACAGGTAGAACACATTACCAGAAATGGGGCAAAGGATAGACATATGATTTTGGTAGATATTGCCAAATTGCACTTTATAGAAATGGTATCATTTTTCCTTTCTACCCGAAATATATAGGGATGCAGTTTCCTACAGCCTTGCCTGCAAAGGATGTCAAACTTTTGGATTTTTGCCGTCTTGATGTGTGATAAGTGGCATGTTCCCTTTATTGGGAAAGAGAAACAATAGAGTACCTGAAGAAGGAATCTCTTTTAAGAATGTATATTAGTCTGTTCTCAGCCACATGCAGTGGCTCACGCCTGTAATCCCACTGCTTTGGGAGGCCGAGGCAGGCAGATCACCTGAGGTCAGGAGTTAGAGACAAGCCTGGTCAACATAGTGAAACCCCGTATCTATTAAAAACACAAAAAATTAGCCAGGCGCGGCAGCGGGCACCTACACTTCCGACTACTTGGGAGGCAAGGCAGGAGAATCGCTTGAACTCAGGAGGCAGAAGCTGCAGTGAGCTGAGATTGCATCACTGCACTTCAGCCTGGCTGGCAGAGTGAAACTCCATTTCAAATATATACATATACATATATATACACACACACACACACACACACACACATATATACACACATATATATATACATATGTGTGTGTGTGTATGTATATATATATATATATATATATATATATATATATATATATATATATATGTCTGTTCTCACACTGCCATAAAGAACTACCTGAGACTGGGTAATTTATAAAGAAAAGAGGGTTGCCGGGCGTGGTGGCTCACGCCTGTAATCCCAGCACTTTGGGAGGCCGAGGCGGGTGGATCACGAGGTCAAGAGATCGAGACCATCCTGGTCAACATAGTGAAACCCTGTCTCTACTAAAAATACAAAAATTAGCCGGGCATGGTGGCACGTGCCTGTAGTCCCAGCTATTTGGGAGACTGAGGCAGGAGAATTGCTTGAACCCAGGAGGCGGAGGTTGCAGTGAGCCGAGATTGCGCCATTGCACTCCAGCCTGGGTAAAAAGAGCGAAACTCCATCTCAAAAAAAAAAAAAAAAAAAAAGAAAAGAAAAGAAAAGAGGGTTAAGTGACTCACAGTTCCACAGCCTTATAGGAGGCATGGCTAGAGAAGCCTGAGGAAACTTACAATCATGGTGGAAGGGCAAAGGGGAAGCAAGTATGTCTTCACTTGACGACAGAAGAGAGAGAGACTGCAAAAAGGGAGGTGCTACAGACTTTCAAACAACCACATCTCATGAGAACTCATTCACTATCACCAAAACACAAGAGGGAAATCCACCCCCATGATCCAATCACCTCCTACCAGGCTCCTTCCCCAACACTGGGGATTACAATTCAGCATGAGATTTGTGTGGGGAGACAGAGCCAAGCCATATCAGAAAGAAGGTGGAGATTGCCCACATCAATTCAGAACATGTGCCATTGACAAGAACTTAATCATATGACCACCAAGGAGACTAGAAATTTAGGTTCCAGATTCAGATCATGTGCTATTGACAAGAACTTAATCATATGACCTCCGAGGAGACTAGAAATTTAGTTTCCAGTCTGGTGCCCAGAAAAAGAAAAGAATGAGTTTAGAGGGACAATCAGTAGTCTCTCCTACAATATGTCTCTCTGATCGCCTAAATATCCACATGTCCTGTGATGGTAATTTTAGGTATCAACTGGATTGGATTAAGCAGTACCAAGAAAACTAACTGTTAAAGTGTTGTATTGGTGTGTCTGTGAGGGTGTTTCCAGAGGAGGTTGGCATGTAAGTCTGAGTGGACTGAGGAAGATCTGCCCTCAGTATGGGCAGGCACCATCCAGTCAGCTCAGCACAGATAAAACAAAAACAGAGAAAAGGTAAATTGGTCTGTCTCTCCTGGAACTGGAAACACACTTCTCCTGGCCTTGGACATCAGGCTCTCACCTTTGGACTCAAGGACTCATGCTAGCAGCGCCCTGGGCTCTCAGGCCTTCAGACTTGGATTGAGCCATGCTGCCAGCATCCCAGGGTCTCTGACTTGCAGACTGCTTGTTGTGGGACTTCTCAGCCCCCACAATCACATATCACATGATCCAATTCCCCTAATAATTCCCCTCTCGTATCCATATATATATCCCCTGTTGGTTCTGTCTCTCTGGAGAACCCTGACTAATATACCTTCTCCTCACAATAGAAGCTACTCTCTCCCTCCCACCCTAGGGAAGAAAACTCAATTTCCCATTCAATTTCTACATCAGCTAAAAATTCAAAATATCTGGTGATGCAGAATCCTATCACAGTGGGATGTGGTGTTTCATGGTCCAGAGATGTATACACTGTAAAACAACTGATGTGTCCTATGCCCATACATGCAATACGAAACAACAGTGGAGCAGAAACAGGCCAACCACAGTTAAAAGTCAGAGGAAGAGGCCAGGTGTGGTGGCTCATACCTGTAATCCCAGCACTTTGGGAAGCCTAGGCGGGCAGATCACCTAAGGTCAGGAGTTCATGACCAGCCTGGCCAACATGGTGAAACCCCATCTTAAAAAATAATAATAATAATAATAATAATTCCATTAAATATTCAATAAGCTCCACATGCTTCCAGACAATTTCAGATTCCAGTAACCACATCCAAAGTTATTTCTCTAAGTAGTTATTAAACTTGCCTTAAATCCTAGCTTCTTTGCCCAACCTATTTTTAATGCCCTCTTTATATTGGTGGCAGCTGTGAAATAATCTGAAACAGTAGGCTTAACTTTTTTTTTTTTTTGAGACAGAATCTCACCGTTGCCCAGGCTGGATTGCAGTGGCACGATCTTGGCTAACTGCAACCTCTGCTGCCCGAGTTCAAGCGATTATCTTGCCTCAGCCTCCCAAGTATCTGGGATTACAGGTGCATGCCACCATGCCCAGCTAATTTTTGTAGTTTTTAGCAGAGATGGGATTTCACCATCTTGGCCAGGCTGGTCTTGAACTCCTGACCTCCTGATCCACCTGCCTCTACCTCCCCAAAGTGCTGGAGTTATAGGCATGAGCCAGCCTGAAACAGTAGGGCTTAAATGAGAAGAGAACTCTGTTAATTTGACTTGGCTTTAGATTATTTTTACTTTCTGTTTTTTTGTGTGTTTGGTTGTTTGGTTGTTTGGTTAGTTGGTTATGTTTGCCAAGAAGTCTTAATGGGCTGTGAAAAATCTCTAAGCCAAGTCTTTTCTTCTGTGATTTCAAGATACATAAACAATTGGCTTTTTCAACTTAGTGAAGGCTCAGAATTTCTGGACATTTTATTCCCTTTTAAGCTTGACTTCACACTTTATTTGCAACACCTTACCAAGGGCAACAAGAAGCAGCCACACACACAAGCTGGCTCTTTTCAGATACTTCCACTAGCTACAACCTGGGGAAGGATATTTCCTGCCTTCCTAATTGTTGGAGACAGCAATTTTACCAAATATTTTGACCTAAAAAGGACTTCTCTTTCCAGACTGCTCATTCCCCTTGCCCTGACTGTAACAGAATATTGCATACTTTCAGATTTTACTTTACAGCAGTGAAGAAAAGCAAACCTGGATGGCCCTGGAGGCTTATTCTCTCCTTTTTAGTTACTTAGCAAGAAGTCAGCGAGGCACATCTTAATGAACTCAAGGGAACTGCATGAATCCTAGCACTTTTTTACTATGCAAAATCTTCAGTCCTAGCCCAAACTGAATAGAAACTTTCATGTTAACAAAATCCTAGTAATCTTTGCATGTTAAAGTTTGAGAAGGATCTAGCAGATGTCTATACCATTGGGATATGTCTTAGTCTGTTTTTTGTTGCTTATAACAGAATACATGAAACTGGGTAACTTATCATGAAAACGAATTTATGTCTTATAGTTATGGAGGCTGAGAAGTCCAAGGTCAAGGGGCCACATCTGATCAGGGCCTTCTTGCTGATGCACAGGGCATCACATGGTGAGGGGGCTGAGCATGCTTGCTCCAATCTCTCTTCCTCTTCTTTTTTGTTTTTTGTTTTTTAGACAGAGTCTTGCTCTGTCACCAGGCTGGAATGCAGTGGGGCAATCTCGGCTCTCTGCAACCTCTGCCTCCTGGGTTTAAGCGATTCTTCTGCCTCAGCCTCCTGAATAGCTAGGATCACAGGCACGTGCCACTATGTCCAGCTAATTTTTGTATTTTTAGTAGAGATGGGGTTTCACCATGTTGATGAGGCTGGTCTTGAACTCCTGACTCAGGTGATCCACCTGCCTCGGTCTCCCAAAGTGCTGGGATTACAGGCGTGAGCCACCACGCCTGGCCTCTTCCTCTTCTTATAAAGCCACCATTTCCGGCCAGGTGCCGTGGCTCATACCTGCAATCCCAGCACTTTGGGAGGCCAAGGCCGGTGGATCACCTGAGTCGGGAGTTCAAGACCAGCCTGACCAATATGGAGAAACCCCGTCTCTACTAAAAATACAAAATTCGCCAGGTGTGGTGGCACATGCCTGTAATCCCAGCTACTCTGGAGGCTGAGGCAGGAGAATCGCTTGAACCCGGGAGGCAGAGGTTGCAGTGAGCCAAGAACACGCCATTGCACTCCAGCCTGGGCAATAAGGGCGAAACAGATCTCAAAAAAAAAAAGCCACCATTTCCATTCTCATGGAAACCCCTTAATCCATAAATCCATTAATTCATTAATGGGTTAGTCCATTCATAAGCGCAAGACCCCTTATGACCCAGTCACCTCTAAAGGTCTACCTCTCAATAATGTCACATTGCGGAATCACTACCAACATGAGTTTTGAAGGGGATAAACATTCAAACTATAGCACTGTATGAATTACTCTCACTAACAAGGCCATTTCCCTGGTGAGGAATTTCCCATTGTTGCAGTCTACTAGATGGTCTCTACCTTCTCACAACTTCCCTACAAAGATAAAAAAGTAATCCAGGAGTCTCTTCCCTGACACATATTCTACTTTATGTCCACTGTGCCCAGCCTGAATATGCCTCGCTGTAGAAGGAAAAGGCGTAAGTGATGGTATGGACAAACAGTGCTGCACATGGATCCTTCCTCTGTATTCACTCCATGTGTTGCTAGTGCCATGTGACACTTGGTTTTAGAATCATCTGGTGCGTTTCCTGCCTAGATCTAGAATTGGTCATTTCTCCAAGAAGCTCTTTTTCCTTTTAGGGGGGATGATAGTTACAAATAACAGTCCAAGTGCTAAGGATGTTCGTTGCTACTCTGTCAGTCATTTAGAGACCTTTTTGTAGGACAGAACTAGGAAATATGTACATATTTTGAGGGTGAAATGACTCATGAGGTCATACTGATAATTCCAATTTAGGTGGTTTTATTTAACCTCTTATTTATTACTTCTGTATCTCCTTATTTCCACACCCAGAATCCTGGTTCACAGCACGTAAGGAATATTCCATAATTATTCATTTTATTCATCCCACATTATACACACAACAGCCTTAGAATAACAATACACTACCACCCCAATATGATTACCGATAATAGATAAATATTTTCCCGCATTTCCTCATTGTTTTATGATTGTACAATAGCCGTATTGTAAGCACATATAGCCATTACAAACTCTTTTTTTTTTTTTTTAATTTTTTAAGATAGGAGTCTCACTCTGTTGCCCCAACTGGAGTGAAATGCCGTGATCTCGCCTCACTGTAGCCTTGACCACCTGGGCTCGAGTGATCCTTCCACCTCAGCTGCCCGAGTAGCTGGGACTACAAGCATGCACTACCAGATCTGGCTAATTTCTGAACTTTTTGTAGAGACAGGGTTTGTCATATTGCCCAGGATTGTCTTGAACTCCTGAGCTCAAGCAATTCACCCGCCTTGTCCTCCCAAGTGCTGGGATTACAGGTGTGAGCCACACAGCACCTGGCCTTATTTTCTTCCTTTTAATCTTCATGTATTCTTTTTTTTCTCTTTTCTTTTCTCTCTTTTTTTTTGAGACGGAGTTTCACTCTTGTTACCCAGGCTGGAGTGCAATGGCGCGATCTCGGCTCACTGCAACCTCCGCCTCCTGGGTTCAAGCAATTCTCCTGCCTCAGCCTCCCGAGTAGCTGGGACTACAGGCACGTGCCACCATGCCCGGCTAATTTTTGTATTTTTAGTAGAGACGGGGTTTCACCATGTTGACCAGGATGGTCTCGATCTCTTGA
>PVKV010032543.1:0-19715 GCA_004027835.1 Alouatta palliata
TTTAAAAAAAAAAAAAAAAAAAAAAAATTTAGAAACAACAAAAAGTCTATCTGTTAAATGTATTTGGGAGAGAATATTTGTTTTCAAAAAATAACATTTCTTGTGTGAGTCATTCTATTCAGCAAAATTTCTTTTGTGATAATTTTATACTGCCATAAATTTTTTTTGGGAAAATAACTTGTGCTTTAAGTAAAAAACTTCAAAAATTTTTATTTTAGAGAGGCAGTGATGCAGTTGAAAGAGGAATTTTAAGTCGAAGAACAGTAAAACATGAATTTAGAAGACAGTTGAAAATTTACTGTGCGTCAGTAACATTATTTACTTAGCTCTGGACACAAGAGTTGATTAAGGTACTGCTCTTTGCAGTACCTTAAGTCTTTGCATGTAGTCTAGGGGGAGACACAAGTAAATGAGAACAATGGGTCAAGGTGTCATTACACTGGTTGTCACCCAGGTAGGTGCATATGCGTCTAGTCTAGCCATTGGGTTGCTGTATTAATTGTTGCTGTGTGGAGAAGCCTTGAGATTCCAGTCTCTGAAAGTAAAATTGTTGCTTTAGGGCAGGGTTAGCAAACTATAGCTAGCCCCTGGGTATCCTGCCTGTTTTTGAATGACTCATGAGCTAAGATGTAAACAAAATAATGTTTTGTGATAGAGGAATGAAAATTATATTAAATGGAAATCTCAGCATTAATAAAGTTTTATTGGAACACTGCCACACTAACTGGTTTACATATTGTCTGACCACTTTTGTGCGATAGTAGCTGAGTTGTTTGTAGGAGAGACTTTTGTCACCCATGAAACCTAAAATATTTATAATCTGGCCTTTTATAGAAAAAGTTTATTGAGCCTTCTTTAGAGATGTTATGAGCACTTTTTATTACCTCAGTCACACATGCAGCTTTCTCAAATTCCTTATTATGTTTAAAAATTAAATTATAAGTGGCTGTATAAAGGATTATGACGATACCTACCTCAAGTGGTAAACTTTGAGTTGTAACTTTTCAATTATTTCTGCAGAAAAATGCTAAAGTGATGTGTTAGTCTATTGAAAGTCAAGTGTATTGATTTGCTAAGGCTGCCATAAAGTACTGCAGAGTGGGTGGCTTAAATAACAGAAATGTATTTTCTCACAGTTCTGGAGGGTAGAGTTTCAAGATCAACATGTCAACAGGTTTAGTTTCTCCTATCACTCCTCTCCTTGGCTTGCAGATTGTTGCTTTCTCTCTGTCCTCACAAGGCCTTTCCTCTGGGCATGTATCCCTCTCTGGTGTCTCTTCTTACAACGACGTCAGTCATAGTGGATTAGGCCTCCCACCCTTGTAACTTAATTTAACCTTGATTACCTTTCTAAAGGCTCTATTTCCAAATACAGTCACATTGGAAAGTACTGGGAGTTAGGACTTGACATACGAATTTTGAGAGACCACAGTCAGTCCACAACACCAAGGAATTTGTAATACAAACTTCATTTGTTCATTAAGCAGATCTTGAGGGTGTGTACTGTGTGACAGATCCTGTTCTAGATAGGTATGGGTGTGTACTGTGTGACAGGTCCTGTTGTATACTGTGTGACAGATCCTGTTTAGATATGGTGAACAAGACAAACAAAACTTATCATTTAATAGGCTGATGGTTTAGTTGAGGAAGACAGATAATTAAAAGGAAAATAAATAATTTGAGAGCGTGATAAGGACTGTGAAGGAAATTAAACAGTGTAAAGTGTTAGAATGACTGATGTGAAGGGTGGTCAGGTAAGGGCTTCCTGAAAAGGTGGGCTTTTACCCAGGAGCTTAAATGGTAAGGGATAGCTAGCTAAGTTTCTAGGCCCTGATGTTGATCAAGATTGGTATGGAAAAGGATTAAAAGAATAGTGAGTCAGGGAGCTTTATAAGTTGGTTGGAGAGCTTGGTGGGGCAAAATCATTAAGGGCCTTGTGGGAATTATGGTAAAGATTTGGTTTCCTTTTTGCACAAGGAATAAAATCTCCTGGAGATTTTAGCTGGGGAGTGACATGATTTTTCTGTTTGAAAGAGCACTTTGGCTGCTAAATGAAGAGAGGAAACTGCAGATATGAGAGTAGAAGATAGGGAAGCCTGCTAGGGGATTATCAAAGTATTTGTAGGTCAGAGATACTGGTGGTTTAGTTAAGATAGTGGCAAGGAAGAGGAAAAGAAATGGAAATAATTTGAGAGATATTTTGGGAGATAAAATCCATATAGTATTTTCTAATGGAATAAGTATGGGAGTTTAGGAAGAGGTGAGAATATCTTTGGCAATAATGTTGTGTAATAATCCACTGTAGCAAGTGAACCTGTAGTGTTAGTAAATCATGTGATTGTTGCAGCAGCAAGTTACAGAATATAATTTGGAAAGGAAAAAAGTCCTTCAACCATTAAATAGGAAAACAGAAGGCAGGTAAACAATGCTATGGTTTAATTAATGTTCAACTTACAGGCTTATAACTACTAGAAAACCAGTAGGGAATTAGTAATTTGCCATAGAAAATGACTTTGGGACAAATAACCTGTTTGGAATGAAAAAGCCCTGGAAAATAATATAAAGTAACAGATGTCAACTTTGATGGAATGAGTATACATGCCACTAAATAATTTTATCTAGTGATAGAGTGTTTTTTTCCAAGGTAAATCATTTTTAGAAATGGACCAGACTTTGTGAAAGTAGATATGTCATATAAAATAATGTTAGCTAAAGATGAATGGAATAGGATAAGAATGTCTTCTTGAAATTTTGAACTATCTCTTTCAAGAAGAATTTTATTACCTCTTGGCTGGGCTTGACTGAAAAAAAAAAAAAAGAGAGAGAGAAAATCTTAAGATTGTTGAACTCCCAGTGAGGAGTCAGAATTTTGAGAACCAGGGTCTTGTTTTTGCCACTTTTCTCTCTTTCTTTTTTATTTTTTTAAAGATAGTGGCTTGCTGTCTGCAATGCAGTGGTGTGATCACAGCTCCCTGCAGCTTTGAACTCTCAGGTTCAAGCGATCCTGCCATCTCAGTGTCCTGAGTAGCTGGGACTGCAGGTGTATACCACCACTCCTGGCTTATTTTTTATTGTTTTTGAAGATGGAGTCTTGCCATGGGCTGGTCTCGAACTCCTGGACTCAAGCCATCTGCCCACCTGGGCCTCCCAAAGTGCTGGAATTTCAGGCGTGAGCCACTGTGCCTGGTTGCCACTTTTTTCTGTTAAGAAATCTACCTCTGAGCCTCATTCCCCATCCATAAGATGGGTAATCACTAGATGGCTAATTTTAAAAGAGAGCATTCAGAGATGCACAGCAATTCTAAGTTCTGAGTAGAATACAGTCATTCGTTGGTATTCATGGGAGTTGGTTCCAGGACCTCCCATGGATACCAAAATGTGTGAATGCTCAAGTTCCTAATAGAGAATGGCATAGTGTTTGCATACAACCTATGCATATCTTCCTCTGTATTGTAAATCACCTCTAGATTACTTATAATACCAAATAGAATGTAAATGCTCTGTAAACAGTTATTGTACTGTATTGTTTAGGAAGTAATCACAAGAAAAAAAAGGTCTACTTATTCAGAATAGACATAATTTAAAAAATCTGGATAATTTCCATCTGTGGTTGGTTGAATCCACAGATGCAGAACCCATGGATGCAGAGGGCTGACTGAATACAAAAGCAAGGCAAGTGTGATAGCAGCCTTCTGTACTTCAGGATTATCAAATGGCTTTATTTTTCAATTTTATTTTTTTGTTTGTGAAGAGTTGGGAGTTAGCTCTTTGAGAAACATTCAAAAATTTGCTTGTATAAGAAATTTTATGAATCTCGAGGGCCAGATGTGGTGGCTCACACCTATAATCCCAGCACTTTTGGAGGCTGAGGCTGGAGGATCTCTTGAGGTCAGGGGTTTGAGACCTGCCTAGCCAGCATGGTGAAACCTCATCTCTACCAAGAAAAGAAAAAATATATATATATCTGGGCGTGGTGGTGAGCCCCTATAATCCCAGCTACTCGTGAGGCTGAGGCATGAGAATCGCTTGAACCTAGGAGGCAGAGGTTACAGTGAGCCAAGATTGTGCCACCACACTCCAGCCTGGGCAATAGAGTGAGACTCTGTCTAAAACAAAAATAAATTCTGTGAGTCTTAAATTATATCAGTAGCTTTGGCAGGCAGTGGTTTAAATTCTGTAAAACACTGGGCATATTAGCTCATGCCTGTAAGCACTTTGGAAGGCTGAGGTGGGAGGATCACTTGAGGCCAGTAGTTCAAAACCAGCCTGGGTAACAGAGTGAGACTCCAGCGCTACAAAAAATTAAATATTAGCTGGATGTGGTGGCACACACTTGTAGTCTTAGCTTCTCTGGAGGCTGAGGTGGGAGGATTGCTTGAGTCCAGAAATTCAAGGTGCACTGAGCTATGATTGTGCCGCTGCACTCCAACCTGGGTGACAAGTGAGACTCTGTCTCTAAAAATATCAAGTTAAAAAAAACCCATACAACTCAAATTTCCAGGTAGTGTTATTAATGTGAGCTATCTTGAACTGTTGAAAATTAATCATTTATTGTTGATTTCTATCTCATATTAAATGTTTGATTTAAGAGTGTTGCATTTGATGAATAGGCTTTTCTATGCTATGCACAAGAAGAAGGAGATAAAATAATTTAACTCTTCTTAATTACATTAAAAACAAGACTCTGGAGATTGTCACTTTATGATCAGCCTTTTATTTTTCAGACTGTGTCATTGTGTTTGCCTGTCCCACCCAAGGGCTGAGACCACTGGTCATGTTTAACTCAAATTTATGTTGAATAGAGGTTATAGGATGGTCCTTATCTAAATGCAGAAAGGAATGTTTATTTTATTGTTTTATGTGGGATAAAATGCTTGAAAAAATCTTTTTTTTTTTTTTTTTTTTTGAGACAGAGTCTTGCTCTGTTGCTCCGGCTGGAGTGAGTACAGTGGCATGATCTTGGCTCACTACAGCCTCCCTTGTTCAAGTGATTCTCCTGCCTCAACCCCTTGAGTAGTTGGGACTGTAGGCACACACCACCATGCCCTGCTAAATTTTGTATTTTTTTGTAGAGACGGGGTTTCACCATGTTGACCAGGCTGATCTTGAATTCCTGACCTCAAGTGATCCACCTGCCTTGGCCTCCCAAAGTGCTGGGATTACAGATGTGAGGCACTGCATCCAACCAGCTTGAAAATTCTTAAATCATGCTTATACTTTCTGGTAATAAAAGCGCTATTTTTTGGAACTATTTTAATTATTTGCTAACCTTAGAATTAAAAAATCCGTTGAATAGGTATGAGGAGACCTCAAAAAGTTTGTGGAAAAATGGAATTAAAAGATAAAAATATAAAATGTAAACTTTATTCTCAATGTAAGCTCTATCGAGTTCAAGAAACTTTGTAAGCAGTAATGCTAGCCATTTAGTCCACTCCTAAAGAAGTGAAGGTCCTGGGAATTTAATCATATTAATATGTGCAGTCTTTGTTTTCCATTGTTAACTGAAAAAAATGTGTGCTCTTTAAATTTTTTTTAAGATTGGAAAACAAAAAGAAGTCAGAGGAGCCAATCGGCTCTGTTTGTTGGATGCCTAGTGATTTCCTATTGAAACCCTAGCAAAATTGCCCGTTTGTGAGAGGGATAAGCGGGAACCTTGTGGTGAAAGTCAACAGGATGCCTTGAGCATTCTCAGAAACTTTTGTCATGACCTTTGCTCTTGATGGGTTTGCTTCTGACTGGAATATTTTCATTTCTTGGTACCCATTGCTTTGATTTTTTTTTTTTGGGGGGGCTTCAGGATTACACTGGTAAAGCCATGTTTCATCTCCTGTTAAAATTTTTTGAAGAAATTCCATATGCTCTTGATGCCACTAGTTTAAAATTTCCATTGAAAGCACTGCTTTTGTCTGCAGCCGATCTGAGCACAATGGTTTTAGTACCCATCGGGTGGAAAGTTTGTTCAACTTAAATTTTTTGGTTAAGATTTGTGTAAGCTGGATGAATTTATATGTCTGTGGTATTGGCTGTTAATAATCGGATCTCTACATTTAGGTTACAAATGAGATGGAATTTTCCCTCAAAACTTGATGTTGATGGTCTGCTACTGCTGGCTTCATCTTCAATGTTATCTTGTCCCTTCTGACAATGAATTGTCCATTTATAAACTGCTGATTCCTTTGGGGCATTGTTTCTATAAAGTTTTCGTAAAGCACCAGTGATTTTACCATTCTTCCACTCAAACTTCGCCGTAAATTTGATGTTTGTTCTTGGTTCAATTTTAGCAGAATTCATATTGCGTTGTTAGGGTGTTTTTCAAACCAATGTTTTATCCTTCTTGGTGCGTCAAACCACATCTTGTTCAGATGCATTATAACAAGTTAGTACCAGTATATTTTGGTGCAAAAGTTTTTTGAAATTCATGCACAGTTTTTTCATGAAACATGTTTTTCATGAACTTTTTGAAGATCCCTTGTACTTGCAGCACAAAATTCAAAAGCTACTAAAGAATGTAAAATAAAAAGTAAGTCATCATCCTATGCTTGTTTTCACTTATCCAGTTTCCTTCTTCGTCTTTCTGATGGATTTAAAAAACATGAGATCAGGCGCAGTGGCTCATGCCTGTAATAGCACTTTGGAAGGCTGAGGCGGGCGTATCACCTGAGGTCGGGAGTTTGAGATCAGCCTGACCAACATGGAGAAACCCCATCTCTACTAAAAATACAAAAAATTAGCTCCATGCGGTGGCGCATGCCTGTAATCCCAGCTATTTGGAAGGCTGAGGCAGGAGAATTGCTTGAACCCAGGAGGTGGAGTTTGTGGTGAACCAAGATTGAGCCATTGCATTCTAGCATGGGCAACAAGAGCAAAACTCCATCTAAAAAAAAAAAAAGACATGATCTAAAAAACATGAAAACATGATCTCTTTTAGGTCTAAGGACATGCATAGGTTGAAAGTGAAAGGATTGAAGGAGTTATCACATGCAAATAGTAACTAAAAGAGAGCTGGGACAGCTTGCTAATATCAGACAAAATAGATTTTTAGTTAAAAACTCTTATAAAAGGGTGTGGTGGCTCATGCCTGTAATCCCAGCAATTTGGGAGCCAAGGCGCGTGGATCACTTGAGGTCAGGAGTTCAACTAACATGGTAAAACTTCATCTCTACTAAAAGTACAAAAGTTAGCCGGGCGTGGTGATGTGTGCCTGTAATTCCAGCTACTCAGAAGCCTGAAGCAAGGAGAATCACTTGAAGAACCTGGGTGACGGCGGTTGCAGTGAGCCGAGATTGAGCCACTACAGTCCAGCTTGGGTGACAGAGCAAGAATGCCTCAAAAAAAATAATAAAACAAAAAAACCTCTTATAAGAGACAAAAGCATTACATAGAAGAGTTGATATACCAAGAAAATATAACAATTATAAGCATGTATGCACCAAACATTAGAGCTCCAAATAACCTGAAGCCAATATTCACCTCATTGAAAGGAGCAACAGATCTACAATAATAGTTGGAGACTTCAAAATGCCACTTTCAATAATGGATAGAACAGCTAGACAGATCTAGTCTAGTTAGAAATAGAGGACTTAGGCGGGATGTGGTGGCTCAAGCATAACATTTTGGGAGGCTTGAGGTGGGAGGATTGCTAGAGCTCAGGAGATTGAGACCAGCCTAGACAAATAGTGAGATCTCATCTCTACTAAAAATTAAAAAATTAGCTGGGCATGTTGTTGCATTCCTGTTGTCCCAGCTACAACAGGAGTGGCTGAGGAAGATTGCTTGAACCAGGAGTTTAAGGTTGCATTGAACTGTGATAGTGCCATTGCACTCTAGTCTGGACAACAGAGTAAGACGTTATCTCCCCCACCAACTCCACCCCCACCCAAAAAAAAAAAAAAAAACCAATAAATAGAAGGCTTTAACACTACTGTAAACCAATTGGGCCAAATAGACATATATACCCCACTCCACTCAGTATCTGTTTTTCTCAAGTGCACATAGAACATTCTTCAGGATGGACCATATATTATGCCATAAAATTAGTCTTAATTTAAAAGGATTGAAATTATACAAAGTGCCTTTTCTAATCACAATGGAATGAAAGTGGAAATATGAGAAGGAGAACTGGAAAATTCACAAATACGTGGAAATTAACACACTCTTAATTAACCATTGGGTCAAAAAACCATAAGATAAATTAGAAAATATTGAGACACAAACACAGTGTACACAAAACTTATGGTTTGCAATGTACGTATTATTTTATACAATTGGTTTTTCCAAACCAGTTAAGAGAAAAGGTAAACATTTATATAATTACAGGTACTCTTTCTTTTTTGTTGGGGGGTGGTTGGTATGTGGATTTGAATTACTATTTGAGATCACTTGCTTTCAGGCTTTTGCATTTCTTTTAAGGTGGGTCTTCAGGGAATGAAATCTGTTTTATTACCTTTTTTAAATCTGGAAAGGTCTGTTTCACCTTCCGTTTTGAAATATAGTTTTGCTAGATATAAGATTATTGGTTGACAGGATTTTTTTCCTTATTTTATTTGAACACTCATTGTTTTTGTCTGCCATTGTTGCTTCTTAGAAGTCAGATGCTAATCTTACTGGGTTCCATTTATAAATAATGAGCCATTTGGTTCTTGCTGCTTTTAAGATTTTCTCCTTTACTTTGACTTTCAACGTTTTTACTGTGAGGCATCTGTCTGTGTGTGTCTTTGCCTTTCTCCTAGTTAAAATGTATTGAGTTTCCTGGATGTGTGGTTTATTGTTTTCAATATATTTGTAAAGTTTTCAGCCATTATTTCTTTGAATATTTTTTTCTCCTCTACTACTTTTTCTCCTTTCCTTTGGTGCTCCCGTAATGAGTACCAAACTGTGCCTAGTGGTATCCCACATAGCTCTAAGACTTTCCATTTTACTTCTTTCTTCTCTTCAAATTTAACTTTCTGCCAGTTTACTGTTGAGCCACCCCTTTAATTATTTTTAAATTTCCTTTATTGTAATTTTCAGCTTCATAAGTTTTATTTGGTTCTTTTTTCTAATTTATGTCTCTTCATTGATATTTTCTGTCTGAGGTGATGCTGTCATTATGCCTTCCTTCACTTCTTTAATCATGGTTTCCTTTAGTTCTGTGAACACATTTATAATGGTTACTTTAAAGTCTTTTCTGTTTAATTTGACATTTGTTTCTCATAGGCATTTTTTGTTGCCTGCTTCCCCCTCCCTTAGTGTATGGACTATACTTTTCTTTTTTTTTTTTTTTTTGAGACGGAGTTTCGCTCTTGTTACCCAGGCTCTCAGCCTCCCGAGTACCCGAGTAGCTGGGACTACAGGCACGTAGTCCCACGTGGGTTTCACCATGTTGACCAGGATGGTCTCGATCTCTTGACCTTGTGATCCACCCACCTCGGCCTCCCAAAGTGCTGGGATTACAGGCGTGAGCCACCGCGCCCGGCTGGACTGTACTTTTCTATTTACATTCCTCAAGATTTTTTGTTGGAAACTGGACATGTTAGATAGATAATACATTATAACAGTTCAGGCACTGATTCCTTTTCCTCCAGGGCTTGTTATTTGCTTGGTATTTGTTTAGCGACTGACTGGATTCTTTTAGTGCAGTGTGTTTCTCTCCCAAGTGTTCAGCCTCTGATACTGTTCCTTTGGAAGGAGTAATTATGGATAATCCCTGAGTTAGGATGGGATGATAGTGCTTTTGGTAGGGCTGTCTTCTTTCCTGGAATACACCCAGTTTTTAAACTCCACTACTTGCTGGCTGATTGCTTCAATCAGTCAGTTGACTGATTTCAACCAATGCCCTGTAGTAAAATGTTCTATAGAATAATCCAAATTCTGACTAATTTGAAGGAATAGTTTCTGAGGTCACTGTTTAATTTTTGGTCTGATTGTGCCAGATACCTTATTCCCTGGTTCTCTCCTGCAAAATAACCTGCTATTTAGCCTGTATCATGATTGTCTAATTGCATGTATCTTGATTCTCTTCCCAATTGCCTTTCAACCTCCACTGTTCTTTAGTGCACCTTTAAGCCTTGACTTTATGCTGTGTTGCAGATGAAGTTAGGGTCTTTGGGAAAAGACTAGATGTTTTAGGTGCTTTTTTCTTTTTTAAGATCTGCTTCTCACCCCAGGCAAATTGTCTGAGCTTGGGCCTTAGAGGTGTGGGAGTGGAAACAATGACAAGTTTCTGAGTGACACGCCACTCTAGAAGAAGTGCTCAGTGGGAGGTAGGCAGTAGCCTGGGGTCCTCTTGGTGTGGAACCACACCTCATGAGCAGGGTTAAGAAGGATTGGGGTTTCATTATTTTCAGTGTGCCTGGCGCTAGGTAGAGCCTTCATTCCACAAGTGGAGGTTGGGCAGAAGGGAGCCCCCTCCACTTCTAAACTGTATTCATGAAGGACTTGGCCACTGCAATAGGTAGCTGGGGAAGGATGGGAAATAGTAATGTCTTGTATGTCTGGGGAAGAAATCCCGTTATCTGGGTGCTGGGGGCAGAGGGAACCCTCTGTTCTTGCCTGCATCAGTATGGAGTGGAATCGTCTTTTCTGAGCTGGGAGAGAGTGGGAAGGAAAAAAGAGGTTCAGATATCACAGACTTTTGCCTTTCTTACTGAATTTTCTAGATGTTCTTGAATAGATGTTTCTTCATATGCTGTTTGCCTTTTTGGACCAATTCCAGAGGTTTTTGATGGTTTTTAAAAATAGTTTTTACAAGTTTCTCTTGGGAGCAGGCCAGTGGAACTCTTTACACTGTTATGCATGCCAGAAGTCACTCTCCTTGTTGTTACCATTCTTAAAAAAGTTTAGTCATTCTGATTAGGTTTCTGTGACACAGCATTGTGTGTGTGTGTGTGTGTGTGTGTGTGTGTGTGTGTGTGTGTGTGTTTTAAGGGTTTTGCCATGTTCCCAGGCTAGATTAAAAAAAAAAATTTTTTTTTTTTAAATTGTACTTTAGGTTCTGGGATACATGTGCAGATCATGCAGGATTGTTGCATAGGTACATGCATGGCAATGTGGTTTGCTGCCTCCATCCCCCCATCACCTACATCTGGCATTTCTCCCGATGTTATCCCTCCCTGTCGCTGGCCTTCCCTTGGCCACCCCCAACGAACCCCAGTGTGTGATGCTCCCCTCCCTGTGTCTATGTGTTCTCATTGTTCAACACCTGCCTATGAGTGAGAACATGCGGTGTTAGATTTTCTGTTCTTGTGTCAGTTTGCTCAGAATGATGGTTTCCAGATTCATCCATGTCCCTACAGAGGACATGAACTCATCGTTTTTTATGACTGCATAGTATTCCATGGTGTATATGTGCCACATTTTCCTTGTCCAGTCTATCGTCGATGGGCGTTTGGGTTGGTTCCAGTTGGTTCCAGGTCTTTGCGATTGTAAACAGTGCTGCTATGAAGATAACATGTGCATGTGTCTTTATAATAGAATGATTTATAATCCTTTGGGTATATACCCAGTAATGGGATTGCTGAGTCAAATGGAATTTCTATATCTAAGTCCTTGAGGAATCGCCACACTGTCTTCCACAATGGATGAACTAGTTTACATTCCCACCAACAGTGTAAAAGTGTTCCTATTTCTCCACATCCTCCCCAGCATCTGTTGTCTGCAGATTTTTTAATGATCACCATTATGACTGGTGTGAGGTGGTATCTCAATGTTGTTTTGATGTGCATTTCTCTAATAATCAGTGATGATGAGCATTTTTTCATATGTTTGTTGGCCTGATATATGTCTTCTTTTGAAAAGTATCTGTTCATATCCTTCTCCCACTTTTGGATGGGTTTGTTTGTTTGTTTTTCTTATAAATCTGTTTTAGTTCTTTGTAGATTCTGGATATCAGCCCTTTGTCAGATGGGTAGATTGCAAAAATTTATTCCCATTCTGTTGGTTACTGGTTCACTCTAATGATTGTTTCTTTTGCTGTACAGAAGCTCTGGAGTTCAATTAGGTCCCATTTGTCTATTTTGGCTTTTGTTGCCAATGCTTTTGGTGTTTTAGTCATGAAGTCCTTGCCTATGCCTATGTCCTGAATGGTTTTGTCTAGTTTTTATTCTAGAGTTTTTATGGTGTTAGGTCTTATGTTTAAGTCTTTAATCCATCTGGAGTTAATTTTAGTGTAACGTGTCAGGAAAGGGTCCAGTTTCTGCTTTCTGTACACTGTTAGGCAGTTTTGCCAACACCGTTTATTAAACAGGGACTTCTTTCCCCATTGCTTGTTTTTGTCAGGTTTCTCAAAGATCAGATGGTTGTAGATGTGTGGCATTGCCTCCAAGGCCTCTGTTTTGTTCCATTGGTCAATATCTCTGTTTTGGTACCAGTACCATGCTGTTTTGATTACTGTAGCCTTGTAGTATAGTTTGAAGTCCGGTAGTGTGATGCCTCCAGCTTTGTTGTTTTTCTTATAATTGACTTGGCTATGCGGGCTCTCTTTTGGTTCCATATGAAGTTTAAGGTGGTTTGTTCCAGTTCTGTGAAGAAGATCATTGGTAGCTTGATGGGGATAGCATTGAATCTGTAAGTTACTTTGGGCAGTATGGCCATTTTCACGATACTGATTCTTCCTAACCATGAACATGGAATGTTTCTCCATCTGTTTGTGTCCTCTCTTATTTCGTTGAGCAGTGGTTTGTAGTTCTCCTTGAAGAGGTCCTTTACATTCCTTGTTAGTTGTATTCCTAGGTATTTTATTCTCTTGGTAGTAATTGTGAATGGCAGTTGGTTCTTGATTTGGCTGTCTTTAAGTCTGTTATTGGTGTATAGGAATGCTTGTGAATTTTGCACATTGACTTTGTATCCTGAGACTTTGCTGAAGTTGCTTATCAGTTTCAGGAGATTTTGGGCTGAGATGATGAGGTCTTCTAGATATACAATCATGTCGTCTGCAAATAGAGACAATTTGACTTCTTCCTTTCCTATTTGAATACCCTTTATTTCTTTTTCTTGCCTGATGGCTCTGGCTAGTACTTCCAATACTATATTGAATAGGAGTGGTGAGAGAGGGCATCCTTGTCTAGTGCCAGATTTCAAAGGGAATGCTTCCAGTTTTTGCCCATTCAGTGTGATATTGGCTGTTAGTTTGTCGTAAATAGCTTTTATTATTTTGAGATACATTCAGTCAATACCTAGTTTATTGAGAGTTTTTAGCATAAAGGGCTTTTGGATTTTGTCAAAGGCCTTCTCTGCATCAATTGAGATAATCATGTGATTTTTGTCTTTGATTCTGTCTATGTGGTGGATTCCATGTATAGACTTGAGTATGTTGAACCAGACTTGCATCCCCGGGATGAAGCCTACTTGATCATGGTGGATAAGCTTTTTGATGTGCTGTTGCAATCTGTTTGCCAGTATTTTATTGAAGATTTTTGCATCTATGTTCATCATGGATATTGGCCTGAAGTTTTCTTTTCTTGCTGAGTCTCTGCCAGGTTTTGGTATCAGGATGATGTTGGACTCATAAAATGATTTGGGAAGGATTCCCTCTTTTTGGATTGTTTGGAATAGTTTCAGAAGGAATGGTACCAGCTCCTCTTTGTATGTGTGGTAGAATTCGGCTGTGAACCCATCTGGACCTGGGCTTTTATTGGATGGTAGGCTCTTAATTGCTGCCTCAACTTCAGACCTTGTTATTGGTCTGTTCAGGGTTTTGGCTTCTTCCTGGTTTAGGCTTGGAAGGATGCAAGTGTCCAGGAATTTATCCATTTCTTCCAGGTTTACTGGTTTATGTGCATAGAGTTGTTTGTAATAATCTCTGATGATGGTTTATATTGCTGTGGAATCTGTGGTGATACCCCCTTTATCGTTTTTTATTGGATCTATTTGATTCTTCTCTCTTTTCTTTTTTATTAATCTGGCTAGTGGTCTGTTTTGTTGATCTTTTCGAAAAACCAGCTCCTGGATTTATTGATTTTTTTTTGAAGGGTTTTTTTTGTGTCTCTATCTCCTTCAGTTCTGCTCTGATCTTAGTTATTTCTTGTCTTCTTCTAGGTTTTGAGTTTTTTTTATCTTGCTCCTCTAGCTCTTTCAATTTCGATGATAAGGCGTTGATTTTAGATCTTATGTGGGGATTTATTACTATATATTTTCCACTAGACACTGCTTTAAATGTGTCCCAGAGATTCTGGTACATTGTGTCTTTGTTCTCGTTGGTTTTGAAGAACATCTTTATTTCTGCCTTCATTTCATTGTTTATCCAGTCAACATTCAAGAGCCAGTTGTTCAGTTTCCATGAAACTATGTGGTTCTGAGTTAGTTTCTGAATTGTGAGTTCTAACTTGATTGCACTGTGGTCTGAGAGACTGTTATGATTTCTGTTCTTTTGCATTTGCTGAGGAGTGATTTACTTCCAATTATGTGGTCAATTTTAGAGTAGGTGTGATGTGGTGCTGAGAAGTATGTATATTCTGTGGGTTTTGGGTGGAGAGTTCTGTAAATGTCTATTAGATTTGCTTGATCTAGGTCTGAGTTCAAGTCCTGGATATCCTTGTTAATTTTCTGTCTCGTTGATCTGTCTAATATTGACAGTGGGGTGTTAAAGTCTCCCACTATTATTGTGTGGGGGTCTAAGTCTCTTTGTAAGTCATTAAGAACTTGCCTTATGTATCTGGGTGCTCCTTTGTTGGGTGTGTATATATTTAGGATCATTAGCTCTTCTTGTTGCATTGATCGTTTTACCATTATGTAATGTCCTTTTTTGTCTCTTTTGATCTTTGTTTTATCAGAGATGAGAATTGCAACTCCTGCTTTTTTTTTTTGCTCTCCATTTGCTTGGTAAATCTTCCTCAAACCCTTTATTTTGAGCCTTTGTATATCTTTGCATGTGAGATGGGTTTCCTGGATACAGCACACTGATGGGTTTTGGTTTTTTAACGAATTTGCCAGTCTGTGTCTTTTGATTGGGGCGTTTAGCCCATTTACATCTGGGGTTAATCTTGTTATGTGTGAATTTGATCCTGCCATTTTGATGCTAGCTGGCTGTTTTGCCCGTTAGTTAATGCAGTTTCTTCATTGTGTTGATGTTCTTTACCATTTGGTATGGTTTTGGAGTGGCTGGTACTGATTGTTCCTTTCTATGTTTAGTGCCTCTTTCAGGAGCTCTTGTAAAGCAGGCCTGGTGGTGATGAAATCTCTGAGTACTTGCTTGTTTGCAAAGGATTTTATTTTTCCTTCACTTATGAAGCTTAATTTGGCTAGATATGAAATTCTGGGTTGAAAGTTCTTTTCTTTAAGGATGTTTAATATTGGCCCCCACTCTTTTCTGGTTTGTAGGGTTTCTGCTGAGAGATCTGCTGTGAGTCTGATGGGCTTCCCTTTGTGGGTAACCTGACCTTTCTCTCTGGCTGCCCTTAGCATTTTCTCCTTCATTTCAACCCTGGTGAATCTGACGATTATGTGCCTTGGGGTTGCTCTTCTTGAGGAATATCTTTGTGGTGGTCTCTGTATTACCTGGGCTTGAATATTGGCCTGCCTTGCTAGCTTGGGGAAGTTTTCCTGGATAATATCCTGAAGAGTAATTTCCAGCTTGGATTCCTTCTCTCTGTCACATTCAGGTACACCTGTCAAATGTAGATTAGGTCTTTTGACATAGTCCCATATTTCTTGGAGATTTTGTTCATTCCTTTTTACCCTTTTTTCTCTACTTTTGCCTTCTCATTTTATTTTTGAGTTGATCTTTGACCTCTGATATCCTTTCTTCTGCTTAGTCAGTTTGGCTGGTGAAACTTGTGTGTGCTTCGTGAAGTTCTTGTGTTGTGTTTTTTAGCTCCATCAATTCCCTTATATTCCTCTCTAAGTTGTTTATTCTCGTTAGCATTTCATCAAATCTTTTTTCAAGGTTCTTAGTTTCTTTGCATTAGGTTAGAACATGTTCTTTTAGCTCAGCGAAGTTTCTTATTAGCCACCTTCTGTAGCCTGTTTCTGTCAATTCATCATACTCAATCTCCATCCAGCCTTGTTCCCTTGCTGGTGAGGAGTTGTGATCCCTTGTAGGAGGAGAGGCATTCTGGTTTTGGTGTTTTCATCCTTTTTGTGCTGGTTGCTTCCCATCTTTGTGTATTTATCCACCTTTCTTCTTTGTAGTTGTTGGCTTTCAGATTGGGTCTCTGAGTGGACGTCCAGTTTGTTGATGATGAAGTTATTTCTTTCTATTTCTCAGTTTTCCTTCTAACAGTCTGGCTCCTCTGCTGTAGAACTGCTGAGGTCCACTGCAGGCCTTGCTTGCCTGGGCATCATCTGCAGCAGCTGTAGAACAGTAAGAGTTGCTGCCAGTTTCTTGTGCTATCTTTGTCCTGGAAGGATACCCGCCCGATGTCAGTCGGAGCTCTCCGTTATGAGGTGACTCTTTGGATATACGGGGGTCAGGGAGCTGCTTGAGGAGACAGTCTGTCCTTTATAGGAGCTCAAGTGCTGAGCTGTGAGCTCTGTTGTTCATTCAGAGCTGCTGGGCAGGTACGTTTAAGTCTGCTGCAGCAGCACTCATAAACCCCACCCTTTCTTTTTTCCCCAGGTGCTCTGTCCCGGGGAGTTAGGGCTTTATTTATGAGTTTCTGTTGTGCTCCTGCCTTTTTTCAGGGCTGCCCTGCCCAGCGAGGAGACAGCCTAGTCACTGTCTGCCTGCAGAGGCTTTGCTCAGCTGCTGTGGGCTCCGCCCAGCTCCCTGTGAACTTCCCTGCAGTCCTGTTTATATGGGTATAGTTAGAACTACCTTGGCAATGGCGGCCCACCTCTGTAATGGTGGATTCTCTCTGTAATGGCAGGCTGCCTTGGCAGTGGCTGGCTGCCTCAGGAATGGCAGACTACCTCTGTAGTGGACTGCCCTGGTGATGGCGGACGTGCCTACCCTACAGAGCTGGACTGTCCCAGTTTCAGCTGTGCTTTCTGTGAAACTCTCAATCCAGAGTATTTGAGATTGCTGCCTCAGACCCCCCCTTTTTTTTTTTTGAGTTCAACAGGGGACTCTGTCTCACAGGTGTTCCAGTCGCCTGTTGAAAAGGCACAGGGATCTGTGTGATTTCCCATGAGGTGACCCACTGCGCCGGCTGAAACAGCCACTCTGAGATTTGTGGTGCTTTTTTGCCAGGCAATCTTCTGGCCTGGCTCCCTGTTTCAGCCCCCTTTTTTTATTAGTTGAATGGATTCTGTCTCCCAGGAGCTCTAATCACCAGCTAAAACGACACCCAGACCCGTGTATTTTGTGCAGAGACCTGCCACGCTGGGGCGCTGGCCAAAACAGCCGCACCGGCCAAAACAGCTGTGCTGGCGACCCATGGGGCTCCTCTGCCTGGAATCTCCTGATCTGTGGGCAATAAAAATCCGTTGTAAATGTGACGTCCACTCACCCTCCATGCTTTCGCTGGGAGCTGCAATCCTGAGCTGCTCCTAATCGGCCATCTTGGATCTCGCTTGATTTAGAATTCTAATTTCTAATTGTATATATTCTTTTTTTAAATTAAATAATATGACATATGTTAAAAAAAAATGCAGGCAGAAAAAAGTAAGTATTCTTCTCACTTTAGACCCTAGCTTCTTCCCTGTGTTCTTCTGTACGAAGAATATGGTTTTAAATATTTTTTATTAATTATTCTAGTACATATGCACTTACATATAATTACATATTTTTATAACATGTAAGTGGGAAAATAGTATTCATGCTGTCTTCTATCCTGTGTTTTTCATTTAAAAAGAGATTTTTGGTTATCTTCCCTGTCAAAAATGTAGCTTTTAAATACATTATTCTTTTATTATTATTGATTACTGAGTATTCTTCATTTGGATATATAATAATATAATTGATATCTTCCCCCAGCACTCCTTTAATGCATTTTTTAAAAACTTTTATCTTCTTAGGATCAACTTACTCTCCTGAAAGTCATTCTCCCAAGGAGGAGGGACAGAAAGAGCTGTTTGTAAGAAAGGCTTGGATATCCCATGAACGAGCCAGCAGAAAACCGATTGGGGTGCAGCAGGACTCCAGAGCCAGATATAAGGCTCAGAAAAGGGCACCAACTTGATGGTACAAGGAGAGGTGATAATGACAGCCACCAAGGAGACTTGGAGCCCATGTTAGAGGCATCTGTTGTATCTTCCCATCATAAAAAAGTAAGTTGGAAGAATGGTTAACAAAGGAGAAAATTTGGAGAATGTGGCAGAGGGGAAGATATGAAAAAAAAAAGTATGGGTCCATTGCTGGAGGGAGGATGAGGTGGTAAGAAGGAAACTTCTACATTTGTATTTTTTTTCTTTTGGATAACTTGAAGTCTCTTATTCTTTATTGTTATTATTTTTTTTGAGATGAAGTCTTGATCTGCCACCCAGGCTGGAGTGCAGTAGTGCGATCTCTGCTCACTTGAACCTCTACCTCCCAGGTTTAAGTGATTCTTCTGCCTCAACCTACCGAGTAACTGGGACTACAGGTGCATGCCACCACACCTGGCTTATTTTTGTATTTTTAGTAGAGATGGGGTTTTGCGGTGTTGGCCAGGCTGGTCTTGAAACTCTTGACCTCAGGTGATCCACCTGCCTCAGCCTCCCAAAGTGCTGGGATTACAGGCATAAGCCACTGTGCCCAGCCTCTTATTCTTAAATTAGTTTAGATGTTATTTGATTTTATAGTCAGCAGAAAGTGTCTTTCTGTTGACACTTAAAAGCATACTTGGCCGGGTGTGGTGGCTTACACCTCTAATCCCAGCAGTTTGGGAGGCCGAGGTGGGCGGAGTGCCTGAGGTTTGGAGTTTGAGACCAGCTTGAGCAACATGGAGAAAACCCATCTCTACTAAAAAAAAAAAAAAAAAAAAATTAGCCAGGCATGGTAGTGCATGCCTGTAATCCCAGCTACTCAGGAGGCTGAGGCAGGAGAATCGCTTGAACTCGGGAGGTGGAGGTTTTGGTGAGCCAAGATTGTACCATTGCACTCCAGCCTGGGTAGCAAGAAGCAAAACTCCATCTCAAAAAAAAAAGCATACTTAACCTGCTTTATCTTGTTGAAGCGAGAGGACGTGTTCTATGAGTACCATATAATCTTTCTAATTTAATCATACTTTAGTTATGACGTTATCTGTTATTTTTGGAGAAATTCTAATTGAATGTTGGAGCTACTTCTCCAGAAATTGGTTACCTCCAGTGTATAACTTGGGGATCAGTAGAATTCTGAGAGCTGACGGCAGATTTTAGTCTTTCCTTTCATTTCCTAGGGAAAAGAACAACCTTCAGGAACTATACCTATAGAGCAAAAGTATCAGAAAGTCATTGTTACAGACGTTTTGCTATGTGCTTTGGAACTTCCAAATTACATAGCACGTGTTTAATGTTTTGTTTCTAGTACAGTGTTTCTGAAACTGTGAGTTGTGCCTTAATTAGTGGGTTTTGACATTAATTGTAGTATTACAAAGTGTTAAAAAATTAAAGATCAAAATAGAATAAAAACATTGAAATGTGTATATAGTAATACATTTAAATTATGTTATTTTAGCTTTATATAGTTATGTATATAAATATGAATAATATATGGAATTTTTTTTTTTTTTTTGGATGGCACAAACCCATGGCTGGGTTCACCTTTTTTTTTTTTTAATTGAATTTTAGATTTTGGGGTACATGTGAAGAACATGCAAGATTGTTGCATAGGTACACACGTGGCAGTGTGATTTGCTGCCTTCCTCCCCATCACCTGTATCTAGCATTTCTCCCCATGC
>PVKV010032544.1:0-19714 GCA_004027835.1 Alouatta palliata
TTGAATGGTCGACTGTCTCCCAGGTGTTCCAGCCACCTGTTGAAAATGCGCTGGGATCTGTGTGATTTCCCGTGCGGTGACCCACTGCGCCGGCTGAAACCGTGGGCACTGGCGTTTTTTTGCCTGGTAAATCTCCTGGCCTGGCTGCCTATTTCAGTCCCCTTTTTTATTCAGATGAATGGGCGGCTCTGCCTTCCAGGAGCTCCAATTGCCAGCTAAAACGGCACCCGGACCCATGTATTTTGTATGGGGAACCGCTGCGCCAGGGCGCCGCTCCAAACAGCAGCGGCGAAAACAGCCGCGGCAGCGGCGAAAACAGCCGCGGCAACGAAAACAGCTGCACCGGCCAAACCAGCTGTGCTGGCGACCCGTGAGTCTCCTCCCCCTGGGAATCTCCTGGTCTGTGGGCAATAAAAATCCGTCTGGGAATGTGGCGTCCACTCACCCTCCACGCTTTCACTGGGAGCTGCAATCCTCAGCTGCTCCTAATCGGCCATCTTGGATCCTCCCCAGTTTGCTCTTCTTTATTGCTAAGGAACACTCCATTAGATGGAGGCACTGCAGTTTAACTATTTGCCTGTTGAGGGACATTTTGGCTCTTCTAAATTTCGTGCTGTTACAAATAAAGCTGTCATGAATATTTTTATAAGATTTTTGTATGAATATGTGGTTTTATTTCTCTAAGTGTCCCAGAATGTAATTCCTGGTTCATATGGCAAATATATGTCTAGTACTTCAAAACACTGCCATATTTTCTGGAAGAACTGTGACATTTTGCATTCTCACTCACCATCAGTGTATGAGAATTCCAATTTTTCTGCATTCTCACCAGCATTTACCGTTGTCAGTTTTTTTAAATTTTAGCTATATTAAGAGGTGTGTGGTGCTGTTATATCAAGTTCTTAATTTGCATTTCCCTAATGGCTAGTGATTTGCATGCCATTCATTGTGGCTTATTTACCATGTATACATATCCTCTTTGATAAATATCTCTTCATGTCTTTTGCTCATTTTGTAATTAAATGTTATAGCCTGCACTCTATTATAGATTTTGTAATAGAGCTTTTATAATTGAGTATACATTGTCAATAATGTGTTCTTGGTAATATATGTGGTTTTAAATATTTTCTCCTTATCTCTAGCTTGCTTTTCATTTCTTAGCAGGATACCTTACAGAACAACTGTTTTAAATTTTGATAAAGTCCCGTTTATTGATTTTTGTTGTTATATTTCACAGATAGTGGTCTTGGTGTCATGTCTAAGAACTCAGAACTCAGACACCAGGCCCTTGCTCCTGACAATTTTCTCATATTTCTACTTCTTTTTTTTTTTTTTTCCCTTGAGATGGAGTTTTGCTCTTGTCATCCAGGCTAGAGTGTCATGGTGAGATCTTAGCTCACCACAACCTCTGCTTCCTGAGTTGAAGTCATTCTCCTGCCTCAGCCTTCCGAGTACCTGAAATTACAGGCATGTGCTGCCACTCCCAGATAATTTTTTGTATTTTTTAGTAGAGATGGGGTTTCTCCATGTTGGGCAGGCTGGTCTCAAACTCCTCACTAAAGGTGATTCACCTGCCTCAGCCTCCCAAAGTGCTGGGATTACAAGCATGAGCCACCTCGCCTGGCCAATTTTCTCTTATGTTTTCTTCTAAACATTTTACATGTAGACAAGATTGAATTGGGTGTAAATGTTTTCATAAGGTGTGAGAATTTGTTAAGTTTCTTTCCTCCTCCTCCTCCTCCTCTTTCTTCTTCTTCCTTTTTGTTTTTGCTTGGTTGTGTTTGCCTATGGATTTCCACTTTCTCCTAAACCATTGTTTGAAAAGACCCGATTATCTTACCTCCATTGAATTATTTTGCATCTTTGTCAAAATGCATTGGCATAGGTGTATTTCTGGATTCTGTATACTGGTCCATTAATCTATGTCTATCCCTGCACTAGTGTCAATCAGTGTTAATTATGACAGCTATGAAAATTCTGAAATTTGGTTACAGTTATTTCTTCATCTCTTTTTCTCTATGAAGTTTGTTTTACCTGTACTCATTCCCTTGATTCTTAATACACATTTTAGAATAACTTTGCCTACGATGATTACAAATCTTGCTGGAATTTAGAGAGAAATTCTGTTAAACTTGGATATCAAATTGAGGAGAATTGACAACTTTACTGTATTTAGTTTTCTAGTCGATGAACACAATAAATCTCTTCATTTCTTGAGATTTTTATTTCTCTGTCAGCATTTCAGCTTACCAATTGTGTACATGTTCTGTATACTTATGAGATTTTTTGAGTGAAGATAATTCTTGTTGTATTTTTAATATGTTTTGATTTCTTTATTAGTGTATATTCAAATAAAATTGATTTTTTGGTTGATCTTGAATTCTGTGATCTTTGTGAATTTTCTCATTAGCTGAACAGAAGAGGAAAAGCATTCAGTCTTTCACCATTAAGTATCATTTAGCCACAACATTTTTGTTGAAGTTAGTTATCAAGTTGAGGAGGTCCTCCCCTATCCTATTATTTTGAGGGTTTTTTAAAATTATAAATGAATGTTGAATTATGTCAAAAGCCTTTTTTACATCAATTGATAGAATCATGTGGTGTTTCCTCTTTGGTTTGCTAATAAAACAACATTGATTTCAAACATTAAACCAGACTTGCAACCCTAGAATAAACGCTACTTGGCATAGTTTACTTATTTTTTCAGATTGGCTGATTTTTGTTTGCTACCATTTTGTTAGGGACTTTTGCATCTATAGTCATGCAGGTAAATTGGTTTTTATTTTATTTTATTTTTTTGCTGTACTGTTTTTTATACTTTTGATTTTAGAAAATGCTGGCCTCATAAAGTAAATTGGAATGTATTCCTTTCTCTTCTATTTTCTGGAGGAAATTTTTCAGACTTGTGTTAATTCTATTGAAATGTTTGGTATATTTCTCCTGTGAAACTATTCTGGCCTAGAGATTTGTCCTTCAGCAGTCTTCATGTTATAAGTTCAATTCCTTTCTTACTTATAGAACTTTTCAATTTATCTATTTTATATCAAATTGGTTGTAATAATCTGTACTTTTTAAGGATTTTTTTTCCATTTCACCTAACTGTTTTTGGTGTACTATTGATATAGAAGGATCTGTAGTGATATAACATATTTCAACTCCAATTTATTGCCTTTATTTATTCCCTTTTATTTTATCCTAGAAATTTGTCAGTTCTATTAATCTTTTGAAAGGAGAAACTTTTTCTTTCACTCATTTTCTTTCTTTCTGTGTTTCTTCCTTTTTGTATTGAAACAGAGTTTCACTCTTGTTGGCCAGGCTGGAGTGCAATGGCGCGATCTCTGCTCACCACAACTTTTGCCTCCCGGTTCTAGTGATTCTCCTGCTTCAGCCTCCAGCTGCAATTACAGGAATGAACCACCATGCCTGGCTATTTTTTTATTTTTATTTATTTATTTTACTGTACTTTAGGTTCTGAGGTACATGCGCAGATCATGCAGGATTGTTGCATAGGTACAAACATGGCAATGTGGTTTGCTGCCTCCATTCCCCCGTCACCTACATCTAGGTTTTCTCCCCATGTCATCCCTCCCTGACCTATCCACCACCCCTCCACTGTCCCTCCCCTGGCCCCCCTCAACAGATCCCAGTGTGTGATGCTCCCCTCCCTGTGTCCATGTGTTCTTACTGTCCATCACCTGCCTATGGGTAAGAACATGCAGTGTTTGATTTTCTGTTCTTGTGTCAGTTTGCTGAGGATTATGGTATTCACATTCATCCATGTCCCAACAAAGGACACAAACTCATCATTTTTTATGGCTGCATAGTATTCTATGGTGTATATGTGCCACGTTTTCCTTGTCCAGTCTATCGCTGATGGGTATTTGGGTTGGTTCCAGGTCTTTGCTGTTGTAAACAGTGCCACTATGAACATATGTGTGCATGTGTCTTTATAATAAAATGATTTGTAATCCTTTGTGTATATACCCAGTAATGGGATTGCTGGGTCAAATGGAATTTCTATTTCTAGGTCCTTGAGGAAGCGCCACACTGTCTTCCACAATGGTTGAACTAGTTTACACGCCCACCAATAGTGTAAAATTCTTCTGATTTCTTCACATCCTCTTCAGCATCTGTTGTCTCCAGATTTTTTAATGATTGCCATTCTAACTGGCATGAGATGGTATCTCAATGTTGTCTTGATTTGCATTTCTCTAATGACCAGTGATGATGAGCATTTTCTCATATGTTTGTTAGCCTCATATATGTCTTCTTTTGAAAAGTGTCTTTTCATATCCTTTGCCCATTTTTGGATGAGTTTGTTTATTTTTTTCTTGTAAATCTGTTTTAGTTCTTTGTAGATTCTGGATATTAGCCCTTTGTAAGGTGGGTAGATTGCAAACAATTTTTTCCCATTCTGTTGGTTGCCGGTTCACTCTAATGATTGTTTCTTTTGCTGTACAGAAGCTCTGGAGTTTAATTAGGTCCCATTTCTCTATTTTTGCTTTTGTTGCCAGTGTTTTTAGTGTTTCAGTCATGAAGTCCTTGCCTATGCCTATGGCCTGAATGGTTTTGCCTAGGGTTTCTTCTAGGGTTTTTATGATGTCAGGTCTTACGTTTAAGTCTTTAATCCATCGGGAGTTAATTTTAGTGTAAAGTGTCAGGAAGGGGTCCAGTTTCTGCTTTTTGCACACTGCTAGCCAGCTTTTCCAAAACCATTTATTAAACAGGGAATCCTTTCCCCACTGCTTCTTTTGTCAGGTTTGTCAAATATCAGACATTTGTAGATGTGTGGCATTTCCTCCAGGGCCTCTGTTCTGTTCCATTAGTCTATATCTCTATTTTGGTACCAGTACCATGCTGTTTTGATTCATGTAGCCTTGTAGTATAGTTTGCAGATTAGGTAGCATGATATCTCTGGCTTTGTTCTTTTTGCTTAGCATTGTCTTGGCTATGCAGGCTCTCTTTTGGTTCCATATGAAGTTGCCCGGTTAATTTTGTATTTTCAGTAGAAAAGAGGTTTCTCCATATTGGTCAGGCTCAAGTTGATCTCCCAATCTGAGGTGATCCATTGGCCTTGGCCTTCCACAATCCTGGAATTATAGGCATGAGCCACCGAGTTCTGCCCTTACATTCACTTTTTTAAAAAACTTCTTCTTGCTTTGGGTTATTTTGGACTACTTTTCTAGATTCTTGAGGTGGGAACTGAGATTACTGGTTTTTGATCTTTTCTCTTTTTCAGTGTATACATTTTGCACTATAAATAGCTCTTCAAAGCACTGCTTTAGCTGTGTGCCAAATATTTTGATATGTTGTATTTTCATTTTCACTTAGTTGAATACATTTTTTGTTTTCCTTAGGACATCTTTTCTGCTCCATGGGTAATTTAAAAATATGTTATTAATTTACCATGTGTTTGGAGTTGTGCTGATTTTCTTCGTGTTATTGATCTGGTTCAACTCCATTGCTTTCAGAGAACACAGTCTGCATGATTTCAATTCTTTCACATTTGTTGAGGTTCCTTTTATGGTCCAGGGTATGATCTATGTTGGTTAATATTCCACGGACAGTTAAAAAATGTGTTTTGTGCTGTTTGGTGTGGTGGTCTATAAATGTCTATTCGATCTTATTGGTGGATAGTTTTGTTGAGTTTCACTGTGTTGCTGAGTTTTTGTACAGTTGTTTTATAAATTTTTCAGAGATGGTTTGTGAATTCTCCAAGATTAACTGTGTATTTGTCTACTTCTCCTTTTGGTTCTGACCATCTTTGCTCTACTTTTTTGTAACTCAGTTGTTTGGTGCACACACATTTAGAGTTGCTGTGTCTTCTTTCTGAATTAACACCTTTAGCATTATGTAGTGTTTCTGTTTGTTTCTCAGAATATTCTTTGCTCTGTTGATTTTATGGTATCTGATATTATAGCCATTTCTGCTTTGACAAATGTTTTTATGGTTTATTTTTTCCACTCTTCTATTTCAACCTTTTTCTATTTCAACCTTCCACTCTTGTAATTTCTGCAGTAAGTTTCTTATAGGTAGCATATGGATGAGTCATTATTTTTTGCTCTAACATTTGTCTTTTTAGACAATTTACCTGTAATGCAATTATTAATATGTGAGCTCTTATAACTGCCATATGCTTTCTGTTTTCTTCTTTGTTTCCTTTGGTTTTTTCCTGTTTTTTGATGTGTTCCTTAAGCAATTTTTAGAATTCCATTTTTTAATCTATAATTTTTTGGAGTATCTCATTGGATATTTTTTGTGATTTCTCTATCCGTTAATATAACTTATAGTCTATTGGTGCTGAGATTTTACCAACTTGACTAAAATGTAGAAGCTTTAACTCCTTTGTATCCCTTTCCACTCCCGCATTTATAACATACATTTTTTAGTTTCTCTACTTGCCTCAAAAAATCACATCTGAAAATGTTGTAATTTTTGCCTCAACCATCAAATTAATTTAAAAAACTGAAGAAGTCTGTTGCATCTACCCACATTTTTACTCATTCTATTGTTTTTTTTCCTGATTGTCCAAGATTTCTCCCATTATCATTTCTATTCCCGTTCAAGCACTTCTTTTAGCCTTTGTTTTACTAGTAAGTCAGCTAGCATGAAATTATCTTGATTTTCCTTCCTCTAAGAATGTCATGGCTGGGCACGGTGGCTCACACCTGTAATCCCAGAACTTTGGGAGACCAAGGCAGGCAGATTCTCTGAGCTCAGGAATTTGAGACCAGCCTGGGCAACATGACTGAACCCTGTCTCTGCCAAAAATACAAAAAATTAGCCAGGTGTGGGAGTGTATGTCAGTAATCCCAGCTACTCAGGAGGCTGAAGTGTGAGGATCACATGAGCCTGGCAGGCAGAGGCTGCAGTGAGCCGTGGTCATGCCACTGCCCTCCAGCCTGGGTGACAGAGCAAGACTGCATCTAAAAAATAAAAAGAAAAAAAAAGGTCATGATAGAACCTTCATTTTATAATATTTTTACTTGATATACATTCTAGGTTAACATTACTTTCAGCTATTAGAATAACTTGGGCCACTTCTGTCTGGTCTACATGATTGCTAATGAGCAATCCACTGCCAATTTATTTTCTCCTATGCATGGGATGTCATTTATCTTTTGTTGCATAAATTTCTGTAAATTTATCTTTGTTTTGGTAGGAAGAGGTTCTTGAATTTTTATGTTTCAGACTTTGTCCAAATTTGGAAAATAGTCAATCTTCCTTCAAACACTCTTCGGGCATCACCCATTGGTCATCTCCCTGTGACTGCAGTGACACAAATTTCATATCTTATATTATAGTCTTACAGATTTATCAGCATGAAATCATACTAAAAATTATGAATGACTTTGCAGAAAAATTTGTGTGTAATGAATACACAATGTATAATGTACTGAAGCTGATAAAAACATAAAATATGAAGAGTACCACATCTCAGAGAGAAAGCAAGCCCATTCTGTAAAGCTTTCCCAAGAAAAAACCCAGGTTCATCTACCTTCAGTAACTATTTTAAAATACTTAAGGAACAAAATTTATGTAAACTTCAAACATATTTGAAAAAAGGAAAATCACTTGCAGTTAGGTTTGATGAGATCTGTGTAAACTTTACACAAGACCTGAAAGGAACTCCACAACAAATTGGAATTTATGGAGCAATAACTCTTATGAGCCAAGTCCTTAAGAAAATATGAGCCAACTGAATTCAGTGATTTAAAAGATGGCTACCACCTCATGACCAAGTGAAGTTTACTCTAGAAATGCAAAGTTGTTCGAGCATTTGAGAATCAGTTCATGTGAATCACTACATGAACTGAAGGAAGGAGAAAACACATGCAACCACCTTGATAGAGTCAGCACTTGGCCTTAATGTTAAAAAAAAATCTGTTTGCAACTTGTATTAAAAATTTATTTCTTCAGTCTGAGAAATGATAAATACACCATTGCACACATTAGTCTCAGCAGTGAAATACGGAAACTGTTTCCTTCATATTGGGAGTAGTACAGGAGTTAGGCAATGAAAATGGCAAGAAAAATACGTAGAACAGATAATAATTGCATCCAGGTAAAATGGTCATTGTTTACTCTTGACATAATCAGGTACTTAGAAAATAAAAATGATAGACAAACTCATAGATTTAATAAGTAAATTTAAATAATGTTGCTGGATACAAAGTCAGTATACATTAAACCAATTATGTTATTGATATAGTTTGGATGTTTATATTCTCCAAATCTCACTTTGAGATGTTAACTGCATTGTGAGGCCCGGTGAGAGGTATTTTGGTCAGGGGGCAGATCCTTCATCAATGGCTTGGTGTCATCCTAGCTGTAATAAGTGAGTTCTCACTCAGTACACAGGAGATCTGCTTGTTTAAACGAGTGCGACTCTTCCCCACTTTCTCTGTGCTCCTGCTCTCACCATGTGATACCTGGGCTACCCTTTCCTTCTCCCATGATTCTTAGCTTCCTGAGGCCCTCATCAGGTGCAATTGCCAGCACCACACCTCCTGTACAGCCTGCAAAACCCTGAGCCAGTTCAATTTCTTTTCTTTATGAATTACCCAGCCTCAGGTATTTCTTTTTAGGAATGTAAGAATGCACTAACATGTTTATGCTCCACCATAAACAAACAGAAAACAAAACAAAGAAAATAATTTTACCGATTTCCTCACCTCTTTGTTTTTTTCTACTTTTTTCAACTTAAATTTGCTTTTTTTTATTCTTAAGTTAAAAGACTCGATCTTTGAATTTTATGTATTTATAATTTTATAATACAAGCATTTAAAACTAAATATTTTTTTTCTGTAAAGACTGCCTTAGTTACATATCAAAATTTTAAAAATTCATTTTAGTATTATTTTATTTAAACTTATTTTCTAATTTTCCTTCTGATTTCCTTTTTGACAAGCCATAGATTATTTAGAAATACATCATTTTACTTCCAAAATTTGGGCAATTTTCTCAGTCTAATTTGTAATGTAATAAGTCTGTATTCAGAGAATATACTCTGTAAGATTTTGTTCTTTTGAAAGTCATTGAGACTAGTTTTACAGTCAGAGTATTTGTTCTATTTCATGGATAATCTTGGTGCAATGTAAATAAATGAATATTCTGAGATTACAGGTAGTTATCAGATGTTGTCAATATGTATGTCAGTTACAAAGGCCAACAAAGTCAGGATGGTTGAAAATATTGTTGCTATCTTGATTTCCTTCCTGATTTTTGTTTGCATGAAGCTACAGAGATTTTTGTTGTCTTCTCTTTGCTTCCCTAGTTCCCACACCACCAGCATGAAGTCAGAAAAAGTTCTGGAAGGAGAATCAGCTGGCAGGAAAAAGTAGATACATATTATTCAGGTGGTCTCTATAGATTGTAATGCATCACACACTCCCACAGGGGTATTTCCAACTCAGCTGGTTTGTCCTCACTCCCTCACAATCTCCCTTTCTCAGCCAGGCTCAATCTTCCACCCATGTTAAGATTCAGTAGATGGACCAAAGAGTAAGAGTGGACGCTTGTCCCTGCTCACCTCAGTGGAATTTGTTCACCTCTGGAATTTGCAATTTTTGTACTTTATGATCCATGGCTCGTCAAAATTTTAAAAATAAGATGATTTTCCAGTTTACCTATCCAGTTTAGTTCCTATTTTTTTGTTCTTATAGTAACAGTGACAATTCTTATAAATTTGTGCCTTCTAACTGGCCTTATGGTTTATGATTCTTTTCCAATCCATGTTGATAGTCCTACATAATTTACTTAAAGCTCTGTGTTTTATCCCTTTCTATGGCTATACCACAATTTACCTTTCTGCTATCTAAATATTGGGAACATTTCTTTTTCCTTCTGTTAATTTCTTAATATGTCATCATGGATATAGAAGAACACATTTACTGAGACTGTAAAAACCTAGAGTGGAAATCCTGTATTATCCTAACTACTCACAGGGTTACACCAATACATGCTCACAGTGCCACACACAGCACCAAATGTCATCTCGCAGTGTGCTGTCACTTCATATACTGCATAGTTTTTATGATGTTCAAAGTTTTAGCATCAAGACAAATTAATCAGTTTCTCCTTTAGAATTTGAAAATGGTTTTGTTGTTCCAAACAGTGGCTTAACAACCAACCAATTTTATGCCTCCTCAGGCCCATGTAGGATTGTTTTTTTAAGATGTTTAGAATGGAATTTTTGTTGTTTTCAACAAGCATGTAACAACTGCATTTTGAGTTTTAACAGACACTACCACACGGCCATCCACTCAGACTTCTAATAATATGACAGAATCTATTCTCATAGAATCTCCTAAATTCTTGTTTTTAAAATAAAATATTGTATTTGCCAATTTTGGGGGTGGGGGGTGAGAAATAGTTTATTACATTGCTATTTGAATTTGGATTTTTCCATTTATTGGTGAGTTTAAGCAAATATTTATATTTACTGACTACTGGAATATTCTCCTTTATAGTCACTATAAATCCTTTGCCCAGTTTTTCTGTGGCATTTCCATTAATTTATTTATTGATTAGTTACCAATTTTTTATAAGAAAGCCCATTGTCTGACGTATGTGATCAAAATTTTTCCTGAGATTCATATACTTCTTTTAACTTTGTTATTTTCTTCATTCAAAGAAAATCTGTAAATTCCCTAAAATATTTCTTTGTTTGTGTGTTCTGGCTTTTGTCCTGCTTACAAAGTCTTATTTTTGAAAAAAGAATTATTTTAACAGGTTTACTAAAGCATAATTTACATACTACAAAATTCTCTCTGTATATTTATAATTTTATAATTTTAGTAAATTAAAAGATTTGTCCAATTATCACATCAATCCAGTTTTATAAAATTTCTGTCATGTCTAAAATTTCTCTATTTATACTTAATTCCCACCGATAGCCTAAGCCCTAGGCACCCAACCTGCTGCTCCTCGTGTCTATGTATTTACCTCTTCTAGGTATTTCAAGTAAATGAAATCATACGACATGTAATCTCTTATGTTCAGTTTCCTTCACTTAGTTAGCACTGTTTAAGTTCAGCAGTTTTGTAGTATATATCATCGTTTTGTTTCTTTTCTTTTCATGTATTAAAATTTATTTTCTCATTTTTCATTTGTGTAAATGTATAAGGTACAGGTGTAGTTCTGTTACATGCATAGATTGCATAGTGGTGAGTCAGTGTTTCTACAGTATCCATCACCCCAATCACATGCATTGTACCCATTAAGTAATCTCTCATCATCTAGAGTGCAGGGTTGAAGCTTGCCTTGGAAAACTACCCTCATGTTCATGTCCCTGCCAGATAAGTCTATTTTTGTTCCTTTTTATGGTTGAATGACATTGGCTTGCATGGATGTAGTATAATTTTGTTTCTCCATTTACTAACTGAAGCATATTTGGATTGATTACAGTTTGGGCCAACTGTGGCGAAGGCTGTTCTGAACAGGTAAACACATGTCTTCATGAGGACACATGTTTTTATATCTCTTAGGTAGACTCCAAGGAGTGAAATTGCTGGGTCATATGGCAAATATGTTAGGCTTTTTTTTTTTTTTGAGAGGGAGTCTCCCTCTGTCACCACGATGGAGTGCAGTGCCATGATCGCCACTCACTGCAACCCCCGCCCCTCCTGGGTTCAAGTGATTCTCCTGCCTCAGCCTCCTGAATAGCTGTGACTACAGATGCATACAACATGCCCTGCTAATTTTTGTATTTTTAGTAGAGACAGGGTTTCATCATGTTGGTAAGGATGGTCTCAATCTCCTAACCTCCTGATCTACCTGTCTTGGCCTCTGAAAGTGCTGAGACTACAGGCATGAGCCATCTTTCCCAGCCACATATGTTAAACATTTTAAGAAATTGCCAAATGTCCAGGTATTTGTAAAATCACACACTCCCATCAGCAACACATAAGGATTAAGAAAATCTGTTTGCCTTCAGATATAATTATGATGATGATAGTATTAGAAATAACATCTGTCTTCATAATTTTATATTTTCTCTTTATGTTTCAATTGTTATTTTTTCAGGATCCATTTAGTGAAAGAAATGAGCTTGGAATACAAGTTATCAAAAACTGAAACTGAATCTCAACTCCTTCTGTTTCTATTTCTAGACTCTGTTTTACCAACATATTTAATTTAATAAATATCAGTAACAATGCATTTGTTTTTAAAAATGTGCAGTATATTTTAGAAAATGTATACTATATTTTAGACCTTATAGAGCTAGTCATTTCCTATTTTCAAAAATTTTTCTGGAAAATGTATTTACCTCATAAAATAACATGTCAGCATACTTAAGTGAGTTCTAAAAACAATCCTTTTTGCTTGCTTTTTGATTTTTTTGTAATTTGGGTTAATGGCTGAAATTTAATACTCTCTCTCTCTATATATATATAGAAAGAAATTTCATACTCTCTCTGTCTCTCTCTCTCTCTCTCTCTTTCTGTCTCTATCTCTCTATGTATATAACCAAAACCCTGAATTGAGGATGTCTATCAGGAGTCTTTAGGCCTTCATGTAGAATTTAACCAAAAATACTAACAACCGGATAGGACCACAATCTATCATTTCCCTACCCTGAAATCAATCTCTCCTACTCCATCCACCATTTCTTTATTTTTTAAAAATATATGATTTTGCTCCTTTTCTTCCCATGTGCATCAGGCCCAGTCTACAAAGGTTGAATCCTGGCTTGTCTGAGTCCGTGTGATCTCACAGTCATTCCATTGTGTGAGAAAGCAGGTACTGGGAACACTCTGGAAACAGTTTAGTTGCTCCTTATAAAGGCACACAGGAGAAAGTAGTATCCTTTTCCTGCCTTTGGGAGTTGTGAAAGAATAAGAAACCTAAAGGTGCTGCAGGGGTCCTCCTGTCATCTCAGGAAAGCTGAGGTGCTGTGTGTTATAGAGAGATGAGCTATGAAGTTCCAGGATCACTGGTGATGCCAATGGCCTGCTGAGTTGAGCAGCCTTAGATCCATCAGCTATGTGAGATAATGGGTTAAAGAAAAATAAAACCTGCTAGATCGGATTTCCTGCTATTAACAGCAGAAGGCATCTTCATTGGTACATTCATCCCACGCATTTTAGTTCTACCTTGTAATTCCACACCACAAGTCTCATATAAAATGAGACAAATCATTTCCTCAACTTAGGGAACAAGGCCTATTTGTTGCAACTCTGGGATCAAACAGAACAGACATAATTATCAGCTTAATATATTCCTGTAGAATTTATATGTACTTGTACTGTTATGTATGTACAAGTAACATGTAACTAAAAATAAAATATGCATAAAATACTGATGATAGGCCAGGCGAGATAGCTCACACCTATAATCCCAGCACTTTGGGAGGCCAAGGCAGGTGGATGACAAGGTCAAGAGATCGAGACCATCCTGGTCAACATGGTGAAACCCCGTCTCTACTAAAAATACAAAAATTAGCTGGGCATGGTGGCGCATGCCTGTAGTCCCAGCTACTCGGGAGGCTGACGCAGGAGAATTGCTTGAACCCAGGAGGCGGAGGTTGCAGTGAGCTGAGATCATGCCATTGCACTCCAGCCTGGGTAACAAGAGTGAAAATCCATCTCAAATAAATAAATAAATAAATAAATAAATAAATAAATAAATAAAATACTGACGAGAATAGCATTAGGTCATGATAATTTATATGTGTAAAATAAACATTGTTTGATTGAAAATAAAGTAACAGTTGTCTCTGACAGTAGAGAAATTATGCTCAAATGATTATTACTTTGAAATAAACTTTTGAATTATATACTTTTAGATTTGACACATTTGAAACTGATTTTCACAACAAAACGAAGAACCCTCCATCTTCTGAATTTGTCTTTCTCTGAAATCTGTACAAGTCCTTTGAGAATACAGTATTATTGAAGTCTCTGGAATGAAAAACTATATAGTAATTTACAGTTATAGATACACAATATTGTGGAGGGGTTAAGAAAAAGTTCTGATGGACTTGCTGGCTGGTTTCTCATCTCATGTTTGCCAAGTTTGTTTCAGTTGGTAGAGTCTGTTCTCAGTTTTCATGCACTGCCTTTTTAAACATTGGGTTTACTTTTCTAATTGACAGGTAAAAGCTGTATTAGTATCTTCGTGTTGTACAGCTTGAAGTTTTGATATATGCCTATAGTGTGGAATGTCTAAATCAAGTTATTTAACATATGTATCACCTCACATACTTATGACATATACATGAAAACCATTATTCTACTGGGAAATAATCTTCTCTTTTTCTTTATTCATTCTGTGAGACAGAGTCTGGCGTAAGTGCAGTGGTGCCATCTTGGCTCACTGCAATGTCTGACTCCCTGGTTCAAGTGATTCTCCTGCCTTAGCCATCTGAGTAGCTGGGATTACAGGGACGCGCCACCACGCCCAGCTAATTGTTGTATTTTTAGTAGAGACAGGGTTTCAACATATTGGCCAAGATGGTCTCAATATTCTGATCTCAATTTCTGCCCATCTTAGCCTCCCAAAGCACTGGGATTACAGGCCTGAGTCACAGTGCCTGGCCTTTCCTTTTCTTTATGTTTCTTTCCCTTGGAGCCAAATAGACCACACGATTTTTAACTCCATGTTTGAGAAAAATTTAATAATGTAATGTGTTTGTGGCACAGGGTGAGTACAGATGCAGGGGAGGCAGGAAGGGTTAGGTAAAGGGGAGCATAAAAGTTGAAGATGAGGAAATGCCATCAATGCTGGGACTTCAGGCCAAGGGCAGGAGCTGAGGAAGCCACAGGGGAGGACATTTCTGCAGAGTTGCTGAACCAGTAGCAACCAGGTCCTGAGAAAGCTCTCTCTTGTGGAAGAATAAGAGCCAAGTGGGAAAGCTTTTCATCCTGCAAAGCTGGGGCAGAAGGTTCTTCCTGGAATGTGGTCATCTTCCCTTCAGCTCAGGAGTCCTGCAGAGACAGAGGAAAGTGTTGTTTTCAGACCTGGTTCTACTAACAGCTTCTTTTCACCTCTTTCAGGGGCTCAGATGAGAGCTCAGCAGGAAGAAGGAAAACAAGTTCCTAAGTCTCCCTGAGCCAATACCTGCAGAGCACAGCCCTTTCCTAAGTGGAGAGAATGAGTTTTGGTGTAAATTGCCTGATCACAAATTTGGATCCAAAGTCTTGTCTATGATTTCTGTCTCAGGTCTTATCACCTCTACCACCACTCTAGGGAAACCAATTGTTTCTAAAAGAGGATAAAAGGTATTACCTGTTGGCTGAAGTCCAGAGCCGCCTGGGAAAAAGAGGAAAAGATACACACTTAAAAGATATGGAAGCAAATCTGTCCTCCAGCACAATGTCCCATCCCCAGATCTCCCACCTGAGATTTCTCTAACACCACAACCCACACCAACCAGGGCAGAGAGGAGCAGAAACAGACCACGGGACCCTCAAAGTGTGAATTGTCTGTCACAGGATCCAGTGTAACTGCATTAGACTTACTGGCTCTTCTTTAATTTATTCCAGGATCTCAAACCAAGGACCCCTACTTGTTAATCTTCCTCATAACTCTGCAGGCCACTAGCTATTATGCTTTCACATAGTAACCATGCCCTGATGATTTCTGGATTAGCAGGATATTGGAGGTCATTTCGGGAAAGAAAGGCTTTATCCAGACCCACTCATATACTGAGAACTAACCTCAGCAAAGCCGTATTTCCTCCTCCAGAAAAGCCTATGGAGACAGCCAGCTACCGAAGGCTCCTCACCTTTCTGATTCCTGAAGTAGATGAACAGCCCTGCGCCAAGGAAGAGCAGGCCCAGCACAAAGCCCCCGACGCCACTCAGCATCTTGCTCTGTGCAGATTCAGACCGTGCTCCTGAGAGACGAAGCCAGGTTTAGTGATTTTTATCTCAAAGTGAACCTCTTCAGTTGAGACCCTGAGATTCAGAGCTTTGAACATGGGGAAGAAGGCTGCCCTGCAAGAACTAAAATAACTGACCATTTCTGGAGAAAAAAATTTTCAAATCACAGTGAACAGTTACAAAGCTGAGGTGTCAGACTCATTCAAATATTACAGCCTTGATGTAAGGCCTGACTTCACCACCTGATCAACAGAAAGCCTGAGACTCAGTGAGGTGAAGTACTTTGTCTAGAGTGACAGAGCTCATGAAGAGCTGAGATTGGACCCCGCCCCTTGTCAGGAAGGTCCCTTCAGTTCCCCTCTTCTCAGATCACAAAAAAACAACTCACAGCAACAGCACCAGAAACACAGTCTCAGGGACAGGGCCTGGAGCCCAGAGAGAGAAGGTGACCCTGTCTGTGACATCACAGGGAGGTTCAAAAGAGGGACAGCCTCTCCTGCCTGGCAGGCATGACTGCTTCCCATTGGCTACACGTGTTTCTAGAAACTATTACAGGGCTCCCCCCAGTGACCTGTGCTGGTGGAGATTGGAACATGGAGCAAATGAAAATCCGACGTGGGAGAGGAGAATCCTGACACAGGGATTAGCAGAGTCCCCTTCTCAGTGGGTGAGAAAGTCATGGAGTCAGAAAGCTGCTCACTCCATTGCACTGTGAGAGGGCTCGTCACGCTTGGGTGCTCCACTTGGCAGGTGTAAACCTCTCCACTCTGAGGAACTGTTTCCAGCATCACCAGGGTCTGGAAGGTCCAGTCCCCATTCTGGATGAGGCCTGTGGACACCACCCCAGCCTTCTCTTCCTGGTCGTTCCGGAACCACCTGACTTCAATGCTGCCTGGATAGAAACCACTCACAGAGCAGACCAGGAGGTTGTGGTGCTGGAGGGGCTGGGTCTTTGCAGGATACACAGTCACCTTAGGTTCCACTAGGAGAAAAAAAGGGAGAGGGAATGAACCAGGAGGACAGAGCAAGTCTCCCTGTTTGGCTGCTTGTTGCTTCTCTCTAAACCCAGGTTCTGGACTTGACCAGGCCTCCAGCACAGCTGGCCATGTGGCCTCACAGTGTCATCAGCCTGGGATTTAATCTTTAAAGTGGGGACCCATTAGATTTGAGAGATCTTGTGAAAAATTGTGTTTGTTTCCTCATAGCTTGAAATTGGCATGCATTATCAAAGTGTTTACACATCTTTGAAAGTACAGAGTGTATTAATGAAAATTGATTTAAGAGCCAGGTTGTCTGGTTCAAATACAAAGTCTGCCTTTTACTGGCTGATCCTGGAAGAGATTTTCAATTCATCTGTGTCTCAACTTTATCACCTGTAATAGAGGATAATTATACTAATTCACCTTTGGGGATTTTATGGTATTAATGCACAGCAATATATAAAACAATGACTGAGGACAGCCTTCAACGTTTAGGTTAGAAAGGTTCTCACTCCATTCCACTGTGAGAGGGCTCCTCACACTTGGGTGCTCCACTTGGCACCTATTTGTCATCCTTGTACACCTGGAGAGAAAAATATGATTTAAAGCAATGTGGATGGATAAAGGGACAGAGTAAGGTACATGAGGAAACCGAGGATGAATGTTTAGGAATCCTACCGCCATGCACTTACACCTTAGAACACCACAGAAATGGTTCTGCCCTGGGAAGGTGAGATAGACAGAAATTATTCTCCAAATCTTTAAGTTCCTAGAAAAGCATGAGTCCTAAAGCAGAGAGAAGGATGAAGGAAAGTCATTTTAGTTTTGAAAGCTTTTACATTTACATGTAGCTGATCAATGCATCTCCTGTGCAAAACAAGCGTAACTATTACAGACCTGTCAGTGCAAAGTGATTTTTCTTTCCAGAATGACATTTGGGTCAGGGCAGGGTCTGGGACTCATTAGTTGGGGTGCTTATGCCTAGGAGCATCCCTGACACTAGCAGACTGTCAGTAAATACTATTTTTTTTAAGAAGGAAGCAGAAACCTGGGGATAACAATACCATGAAAAGGCAGATTTAAGATGGATTGTAAATCATTAATACAAATTTTGCAATATGTTTTACTAAATAAAAGTGTTCAAATTCTTAACACGGAAAACAATTTTCAAAATCAACGTACAAACCACAAAATGGAAAAAATGCTGACTCAAATATCAATAAAGTGTTGCTAGTCTTGGTAAAAAGAACCCAGAAAATTGCTGAGAAAAATACTAAGCCCTAGAGATAACAGATAATAGATCACTGTCCATTACTTCCCAAATACAACAGGGAATTCTTAGAGCAGTCACTGTAATTGGGCAATGAATAGATCAAAATAATTCAAAAGAATTACAAATTGCAAATACATAAATTAAAAATTAACCAGAAACATACATTTTCAATTTTGTTGAGTGTCAAAATAAAGGTCACCAAAGGGAAAGTGAGGAAAGTTGTGTCACAACTATTAGAATAGGGCCGGGTGCGGTGACTCATACCTGTAATCCCAGCACTTTAGGAGGCCGAGGCGGGCAGATCAGGGGGTGAGGAGTTTGAGAACAGCCTGGCCAACATGGTGAAACCCTGCCTGTAGTAAAAATATTAATTTAGCTGTGAGTGGTGGCAAGCGTCTGTAGTGCCAGCTACTCACGACACTGAGGCAGGAGAATCGCTTGAACCTGGGAGGCGGAGGTTGCAGTGAGCCAAGATTGTGCCACTGCACTCCTGCCTGGTGGAATTACCAGAAAAGTATTAGCATTATATTAAAATAGTAACAATGTTTTATTCTTTTTTTTTTTTTTCCACTCTGTCGCTGAGGCTGGAGTGCAGTTGTGCAATCTTGGCTCACTGCAACCTCCCACTCCTGGGTTCAAGTGCTTCTCCTGCCTCAGTCTCCCGAGTAGCAGGGACTACAGGGACGCCACTACACCCAGCTAGTTTTTGTATTTTTAGTACAGACAGGGTTTCACCACGTTGGCCAGGATGGTCTCGATCTCTTGAGCTCATAATCGAAGAGCCTCAGCCTCCCAAACTGCTGGGATTACAGGTTGATCCACCGCGCCCTGCCAGTAAAAATGTATTATAACTTTATTCAACATGTTAGTTTCACTATGTACAAATATACACACATTTCAACTATGTACAAATATACACACTAAGAAAACAAAAAAATAGTAAAAAATTTAGACCTAAAGAAGCTTCGGAGGTGCCTCCGCAGTCCCCTCAGTTCCCCTAGAAATTAATCTAATGCTTTTGCAAACAAATACTGCACACTTTGATTTCAGAGACTGCATGAAGGGTGTGTGCAGGGACAGTCTGGAACTGGTCTCCTCACGCTATCCCAAACCTTCCACACCCCTCAGCTCTCCTCCCCTAAACCCTCACCCCGACCACACACACCTCACATTTCCCTTGCTGCATCTCTAAGGACCCAGGACAATCAAGGTCTCCTCCCTCTCCAGCCCCTGCAGCCACCTCCCAAGTCACCTCCCCACAGAGGCCTCCAAGGATAAGAAGAAGCCCCCTCCTGCCTCCCCTCTCACAACAGCCTCACACACAAATCCGCACTCTACACACACACCTGTGCCCTCAGAGCTCCCTGCTCAGGACTGAGAGGATTCTAAATGCTCACAGATGGCGCTCTCTCTCTCTCTCTCTCTCTCTCTCTGTCTCTCTCTCAGTCTCCGTCAGTCTCTCAGTCTCTCAGTCTCTCTCACTCTCTCAGTCTCTCTCAGTGTCTCTCTCAATCTCTCTCAATCTCTCTCTTTGTCTCTCAGTCTCTCTGTCTCTTTGTCTCTCAGTCTCTCAGTCTCTCTCAGTCTCTCAGTCTCTCTCAGTGTCTCTCTCAGTCTGTCTCAATCTCTCTCTT
>PVKV010032545.1:0-19715 GCA_004027835.1 Alouatta palliata
GAGTGCAATGGCGCGATCTCGGCTCACCGCAACCTCCGCCTCCTGGGTTCAAGCAATTCTCCTGCCTCAGCCTCCCGAGTAGCTGGGACTACAGGCACGTGCCACCACGCCCAGCTAATTTTTGTATTTTTAGTAGAGACGGGGTTTCACCATGTTGACCAGGATGGTCTCGATCTCTTGACCTCGTGATCCACCCGCCACGGCCTCCCAAAGTGCTAGGATTACAGGCGTGAGCCACCGCGCCCGGCCTAGGAATGCCGATTTTAAAGACTATTAGGCTGGGTGCAGTGGCTCATGCCTGTAGTGCCAGCACTTTGGGAGGCCAAGGCAGGCGGATCACCTGAGGTCGGTAGCTCCAGACCAGCCTGACGAACATGGAGAAACCCCGTCTCTACTAAAAATACAAAATTAGCCAGGCATGGTGGCACATTCCTGTAATCCCAGGTACTGGGAAGGCTGAGCCAGAATTGCCTGAGCCGAGGAGCGGAGGTTACGGTGAGGCAAGATCGGCCCGTTGCACTCCAGCGTGGGCAATGAAAGTGAAACTCCGTCTCAAAAAAAAAAAAAAAAGGAAAGAAAGAAAGAAAAGACTCTATTAAGCATAATTTATGTTAAGACAGAATCTGTAATAGAAATTCTACGAATTCAAGAGACACTTAACCTGGTCATTCCCAGGCCTCAAATTACAGCCTTGTGATAATTCTATTGCTTGCTGGAACTTCAACACCCTCTAGATAGGTTTTTTTTCTTTCTTTTTTTTGAGACAGGGTTTCACCATGTTGGCCAGGATGGTCTCTATCTCCTGATGTTAGGCGATCCGCCCGCCTCGGCCTCCCAAAGTGCTGAGATTACAGGCGTGAGCCACCCTGCCCGGCCCTAGATAGGTTTTATATACCTAGTTCCTAGTAGGACTCTGGCACCAACTCACAATTCCCACCGGGCAATGAGCACGTCTTTTGTTAGAGGCCAAGGAGCGGCTCCGCCCAGCGTGATGCCCCGGCCCGACCCCAAGCTGGCGCGGTCAGTAGTGCGCGCGCACACTCCCCGAGTCAGCACTTCCCTGGAGCCGCAGGTTCTCCGTGCGGCTCGCCCCCGATTGCAGCGTCCACGCTGGCCTCTAAGAGCCCCCGATGTGCTTTCTTCTCGATGCAGCTCCCTTTTTAAAGCCTTGCACCTACAAGGACCTGGGAGTGCGTCACAAGACAATACGTCTAGGGAGGCTGCTATGCCAGCAGGGACACAAGGGTCCTTCACCAGGCAGCCTCATAAAGAGGCCGTGCAGGCGGGAGGCAGAGACAAGCCGCCCCCGTTTCCCTAACTTCGCACGCAGGGGAAGTTGATTACACAAGAGGGTTTTTTTCGTTTTGGTTTGGCTTTTTGTATTTTGAAGAACCCATAACGCTGGCAGTAATTTCCACCACACTCCTAAAGCACAAGAGGGAGGGGAAGCACTGAGTGAAGAGGAAGTACGGTCACTATGGTTACCACCGCACAGCTCAATTCTGCAGAGGGAGGAGGTGTGGCCGAGGCCCTCTGCACCCACGCAACGAGGCCGAGCCCAGCACCAGCCCCGTCGGCCTGAGCGGATGACTGTGGCACTGTGGCGGGTACTAGAAGCCCCACCCCATTCCAAAGAAAATGACACCTTTCAAAGCCTTAAAAAAAATTTTTTTTTAAAAGGCCGGGCGCGGCGGCTCCTGTAATCCCAGCACTTTGGGAGCTCCAGGCGGGGAGGTCAAGAGCTCCAAAGCAGCCTGGGCAACACAGAAAGACCTAGTCTCAGCAAAAAAAAAAAAAAAAAAAAAAAAAAAAAAAAAAAAAAAAAAAAAAAAAAAAAAAAAAAAAAAAAAAAAAAAAAAAAAAAAAAAGCCGGGCGCGATGGCTCACGTCTGTAATCCCAGCACTTTGGGTGGTCAAGGAGGTCCGATCACCTGAGCTCAGGAGTTCGAGACCAGCCTGGCAAACATGGTGAAATCCTGTCTCTACTAAAAATACAAAAACTAGCCGGGCGTGGTGGCGGACGCCTGTATTCCCAGCTACTCCAGAGGTTGAGGCAGGAGAATCGCTTGAACCCTGGAGGCGGAGGTTGTAGTGAAGCCGAGACTGTGCCACTGCACTCCAGCGTGGGTGACAAGAGTAAAGACACCTTTCTTTGGGCTTAATGAGCAACCATTCCACGCAGTGCCTGATGTAAGCTGGCCCGGGCACCACCCAGGCCTTCGACCAGAGCTGTTTTCCCGTTTCGAGAAGGCTCCACCACACACTACACGGGATACAGTCAACAGCCGTTCCAAAAATGGCGCAGGTAGGGGTGGAAGGCTACCCAGCGCGACGCTGTCCAGCCTCAGCCCCGGGGCACAAACGGGAGACTAATCTCCAGAAAACTCCTGGTGCAGAACTGATAACCCCACAAGAAGCTAGCTTCCGCGAGTGGGCCTTGAGGAAAAAGTGAGTCGGGCACAAGCGAAACTGCTCAGACGCACTTCACGTTAAAGAGGCGCAGACAACACAGCGAGACGAAAATGGTTCTGCGCGCAGGCGCGCGGAATCGCGACCAGCGCGCTGGGGGCGACCCTTCCCCCTTCCTTCAAAGGCCAAGGAAGTGTGGCTCCGACGCGCTTGCGCGAGGACGGAACGTTGGGTGAGGGGAAACCCGTTCTCTTCATTGTGAGAGAGAACCGCCCCCACACGGCGAGCGCGCGCGCGCTCACGCACCACTCTCACACTCCGGCGCGCCCCGGGCTTTGCGCCCAGCGCCTCGCGCATGCGCGGAAAAAGAAGCAGTGACAAAGTCAGGCTTTTTGCTGTTTCCCTGAGAAGTTTCTGGAAAGACGAAGTCAAAGCGCCGCTGGGAGATGGGGAGCGCAAGGAAGCAAGCGTTTGAAAAAAGCGAAACACCCCAAGCACGCTGCCACACCGTCAGCCTTCGAGCCACGGCCCAAACAGAGCCCAAGGCCACTGACACCCTCACGCCTGAGAAAAAACACAGGGACTGCGGCAGGCGCTCCTCCCTCTGCCAGTGCTCAGCCTCCGAGACCCGTCAGCACGGGGAGAGCGGAGAGGGCAGGGGGTGGCCATGAGAAGCCTAGGGTGCCTATAGGACGTTTGCTCGGTGGAAGGAAAGCCGAAACCGGCCCTCTGGAGTCGCCTGCGCGTGCGGGCCCCCTCGAGTGGGCTCAGTACGTTAGGACTCAGCGTGGCCGCCGAAGCGTGGTTGAGGGCGTCTTTCAACCGCTTTTTCCTGTTTTCCCTCCTCTCGGGGTCTGTGGTCCCTGCCCCGTCCGTCTTCGCTTTGGTGGCCTGACGCTAACGCTGCGAGTGTTGGGAGACCGTAGCAACCCCGGGCCCGAGGGGCGTCCGTTGCTCCTTTAAAGAAAAGCCCCGCGGAGAGGGGTCCGTGTGGCCGAGCAAAGGTAGCGCGCGCCCGCACAAAGGCGTCGCGTCGTTGGCAGCTCCGGACGCGGCCCCAGGTGCCGCGGGGCGCCCTGGGCAGGGCGGCATGGGAAGACCGGGCGCCTGGGCTGGCAGAACGGCGTTGGCGCTCGCCGGGCCGGGCGGGGGGAGGAAGCCACAGCGCTTTACAAGTGCCTCTCCGCGGCCGAGCGGCTGCCATTTTGTGGTGCGGCCGCCGCCATTTCGCGCGGCCGAGGGGAGGGGTGTGGGCGGGGCCGCGGGCGCGCCCGGGCTGTCCCTGGGCTGTCCCCTAGGGCTGCGGGCGAGCGGGTCCCCTTTGTTCTTCCTCTTATCGGCTCGAGGCCCCAGTCTACACCGCCGACCGCCTCGGAACCGGGCTACTTCCGAGCGGCCACGCGGCGTGTGAACCTTGCGGCGCGGCCTGGGCGCGCGCAAGGCCCCAACTCTTCCGCCTTGCAAGCCCTTCGAAAGTGGGACTTTTTACGCCACCCCACGGTTTTTTTATTTTTGGTCTGGGCACATGTTTTAAAGAGGGATGCCTACAACTCAGCCGTGGGAAGTGGTTGTTTAGAGCCTTGAGCTGTTGCCAGTAGCGAACCCGTGCGCGTGGCCGGCTTTGGGCGATGATGGCGCTCTGCAAATAGCCCCACTACAGAGCGCGCCCCTTAGAGCTTCCTCAGCTGCCGGGAGACCGCACAAAGGTGCTAAAAACCCGATGTCCCTAGCGGTTGGCCCTTTTTTTTTTTTTTTTTGAAAAAAACGAAAAAGGTGGGATGTCTTTGACGTGCTGGAAGGCGGAGGAGAATGAGACGTTGCTTTTCATTGGCTGGCCCTTGAGCACGCACTGCGCAACTGTTCTCCAGATAGGGGTTTATAGCCCATTATATCTGAGCCATAAATTTGAACAATAGATTTGAATATCTTATTTCTGTCTGTCGAGAACATTTACCATTTAACTTCTTTTTGAAATCCCAGATGAGTATGTAAATAATACATTGACCTGATAGAATCTATTGTGTGCCTTCCAGCGTCATTTCAAATCCTGAAAGAGCTATTGTTTTTCTGATTTCAAAAGAAATATTTAAATGTGAGTCTTGATGTTTTAATGTTAACGTTGTGGCTTCAAATCAACAAAGCCAGGAAATTCAAGAGAAGTGCTGCTAAATTTGTCTTCCCCCTTTGCTTTTGTACAACTTTTTGTTTAATGTTTTGGTTTTTTTTCTTTTGTTTTTCTTCACCACAGCGTGAGTTCATAAAAGAGCCAGCCAAATCTGTTGGTGGCTCAGCTGCAGTAGGTTTTTTATTTTCTTACTATGTATAATTATAGGGAATTATTTGTTTCAGCAATAAGGGGTAAAGCTCAAAATGATAAGATTAAAAGGTAAACATCTGTTGTTGACGGAATCGATCAAGATTTGATGGCTTCTAGATGAGAAGAATAGAGGAGGCTTTTGGATTCCAAATAATTTTGTTCCATTATGACCAAACTTAAAGCAGTGCATAGAGCTTTAAATTTTTATACCATATTTTAAGATTAAGTCTTTTGGCATGAACTGTCCTTTTGTTTTGTTTTTGAGACGGCCTCACTGTCTCTTACGGTGGCGAAATCACGGCTTATTACAGGCTCAACCTCTCTGGGCACCGATCCTCCCACCTCAGCCTTCGTTGTAGCTGAGACAATAGGCACGAACCACCACCCCAGGGTAATTTTTTATGATGGGGTTTCGCCTTGTTGCCCCGGCTGGTCTCCAGCACCTGGGCTCAAGAGAGCCTCTCCTGGTGTTGAGATTACAGGCATGGGGAACTGCTCCTGGCTTTTCCTTCCTTTTGGCGTGAGAGCTTACAGAGCATATATATATATATATATATATATATATATATATTTTTTTTTTTTTTTTAATGCTGTGGGTTTTTTTTCTTTTTAGCCTGTGCAACGAAAATGAAATACTATAAAACCATGAGTTTTACTGGAAATTTGGGATCTATTACAGTAGCCTGATAAGCAAATTATTATGGCTCTAATTAGTTGGGCAGTTCATATTCGAAGAATGATTGCCCAGCACTTGAAGAGACTAGAGGGATCTGTTTAAACAGTCCTAATTCCTAGGGTTTATTTTTATTTATAAACACATACTTAACCATTACGTTTAACACAGCACATCCTTTTATTGAACAAAAAAAATGATGTTAATTTGTATTTTCTTAAAGAGTGGGTGGTATTTGCACTGTTGACGTCTCCCTTATGACCAGTGGTGTACATTTATTTGCAAAACAGTTGAACAGAAATCCAGGCTAACCTCCTCCATACTCATATCGACCTAGCTTACTAGGAAGAAAAACCGGAAAAACCCCAAACACTGTTAGAACTGGTCAGCTTTAAATATGCGGAGAACCATGCTCAAATAAACTGATTGAATCACCACATCTCCTGATCTGCCCCAGAGGTGAAAGGGCCTTTGTTTATGTAGTCCTGGATCTCATTTGTGTTTGTCAAGACCAGACTAGCAAATTCCAGAACTGCCAATTAATTGTTCCTGTAGTTTTTCTTTCTTACTCTAAGACCGAGGTGTCTGAATTAATTTGTACCACATATATGCTCCCTAAAAGAGGGCAGGTGTTAATTCGACCCAGATCCTTAAGACAGTCAGTGCAGAATAGAAATGGTGTGGACTAGGCCCCTTTTGCTCATGCCTTTGGATTTGTTCGTTCTGGCTTTTTTCTTTCTTTCTTTTTTTTTTTTTTGGTATTTGACAAAGTTCCTGGGCTGCTTTTCTGAACAATGGATAGAAACCATAAGAATCCCTATCCATTGTTCAAGGAAAGAACAGCTGCTCATGCCAAATTCTGAAATAGGAAAGAATTTAAAACAATAACTTTACTTGTGAAGATAAATGAACTTCTTTAGAGACTTTAATAATATGGGAAGTCCTTCAAAATATTTTTGGCAGCAGCTAGCACTCCCACATAGTGTAATAATTTTTTCTCCTTTGAGGCAAAACATCGAGAGTTGGTTATAAAATGCTTTCCTACACTTCAGAAGTATTGGAGTTCAAGCAACAAATACTTGCAGCAACAGTGTGCTTCTTAGAAAAATAGACAGTGGGGTATGGTGGCTCACGCCTGTAATCCTGTCACTTTGGGAGGCTGAGGCAGGCAGATCACCAGGTCGGGAGATCGAGACCAGTCTGGCCAACATGGTGAAACCCCGTCTCTACTAAAAAAATATAAAAATTAGTTGGACGTGGTGGCGTGTGCCTATAGTCCCAGCTACTCGGGAGGCTGAGGCAGGAGAACTGCTTGAAGCCGGGAGGTGGAGGTTGCCGTGAGCCAAGAGCCAAGATCACACCACTGCGCTCCAGTCTGTATGACAGAGCGAGACTCAGTCTCAAAAAAAAAAAAAAAAAAAAAAAGCCTGGGCACAGTGGCTTTCACCTGTAATCCCAGCACTTTGGGAGGCTGAGGTCAGCAGATCACCTGATATCAGGAGTTCGAGATTAGCCTCGCCAATATGGTGAAACTCTGTCTCTACTAAAAATACAAAAATTAGCTGGGGGTGGTGGCAGGTGCCTGTAGTCCCAGCTGCTTGGGAGGCTGAGGCAGGAGAATTGCTTGAAACCAGGAGGCGGAGGTTGCAGTCAGCTGAGATTGTGCCACTGTACTCCTGCCTGGGCAACAAAAGCAAAACTCCATCTCAAAAAAAAAGTAAACAATGCTCCTGGGTCACTCAGCGTTTGTTTGTCATGCCAGAGTACAAAATGGTCAACTCCAGAGCAAGATTCTATCCTGACAGCTATGCAGATTATATAAAACCTGTAGATGTATCATTTTGGATTTATGGTATAAGTGACCTAGTTAGATAACATATCAAAAAGACTCTGAAAAGTCAGGATTTAAACTTGTTTAACAATTTTTGAGCATCAAACACTGTACCAGAGCCTGTTCCTGGTGCTTAGGTACATCACTGAATAAAAACAAAGCAAATATCCCTGTTCTCATGGAACTTACCCTGGTGGGGAAGGGAGACGGACAATAAGGAAATTAATAGAGGTGGCAAGCACTATGGTAAAAATAGAGTGAAGGGTAATAGAGATGAAGCAAGTCTTGTAATTTTAAATGAGGTGGTTAGGGTAGGCCTCAAGAAGGAGATGGTTTTTACTTTTTTTTGTACATATGTATTTTTGAAACAGAGTCTCACTCTGTTGCCCAGACTGGAGTGCACTGATGGGATCTCCACTCACTGCAGCCTTCGCCTCCTGGGATCAAGTGATTCTCCTGCCTCATCCTCCAGAGTAGCTGGGATTACAGCCGCCCACGACTATGCCCAGCTAATTTTTGTATTTTTAGTAGAAACAGGGTTTCACTGTGTTAGCCAGGATGGTCTCAATCTGCTGACCTTGTGATCTGCCCACCTTGGCCTCCCAAAGCATTCATATTACAGGTATGAGCCACTGCCCCTGGCCTTATTTGTACTTTTTTAGCAAAAGGGTCTCCCTGTCATCCAGACTGAAATGCAGTGGTGCAATTCTAGTTCACTTCAGGCTCTAACTCCTTGACTCAAGTGATCTTCCTGCTTCAGCTCCCCAAAGTACTAGGATTACAGGTGTGTGATTTGGTGCCCTACCAAGGAGATACGCAGGAGCTAAAGGAGCAAATCATGGATATAGGGAAGAGATTGCAGAGGGAATTATAAAAAGGCCTTCAAGGAGGAGCATGATGGGCACATATGAAATAGAAGAAGGAAATCAGTATGGTTGAAGTAGAATGGTCATAGCTGGGTGTGGTGGCTCATGCCTGTGATCCCAGCACTTTGGGAGGCAGAGGTGAGAAGATTGAAATCAGGAGTTCCCGATCAACCTGTGCAACATAATGAGACCAGTCTCTACAAAATGTTAAAATTACCTGGGCGTGGTATGTGCCTATAGTCCCTGCTACGTGCAATGCTGAGTCAGAAGGACTCCTTGTGCCTAGGAGTTTAAGGTTACGGTGAGCTATAATTGCACCACTGCACTACAACCTGGGCAACAGGGTAAAACCTCATCTCTACAAAAAATATAAAAATTAGCCAGGCATGGTGGCGTACACCTGTGGTCCCAACTACTTGGGAGGCTGAGGTCAGAGAATTGTTTGAGCCTGGGAAGTGAGTCAAGGCTGCAGTGAGCCTTGATTGCGCCACAGCACTCCACCCTGGGTGATGGAGACTTTGTTTCAAAAAAAAAGAAATAGAAGGCCAGGCGCAGCGGCTCTTACACACAAATACACATAATATACAAAAAGGGCATATATAAAAATACAAATCCCCAGAACTTCCTCCTAAACTCAAGACCCATATATCCAATACCCCAGCATTTTGGGAGGCCGAGGTGGGTGGATCACAAGGTCAGGAGATGGAGACCATCCGGGCTAACACGGTAAAACCCCATCTCTACTAAAAATACAAAAATTAGCTGGGTGTGGTGACACATGTCTGTAGTCCCAGCTACTTGGGAGACTGAAACAGGAGAATGGCTTGAACCCAGGAGGTGGAGATTGCAGTGAGCCAAGATCCCACCAATACACTCCAGCCTGGGCGACAGACTGAAACTCCTGTCTTAAAAAAAAAAAAAAAAAAAAAAAAAAAGGCAGGCGCGGTGGCTCACGCCTGTAATCCCAGCACTTTGGGAGGCCGAGGCGGGTGGATCACGAGGTCAAGAGATCGAGACCATCCTGGTCAACATGGTGAAATCCCGTCTCTACTAAAAATCAAAAATTAGCTGGGCATGGTGGCACGTGCCTGTAGTCCCAGCTACTCGGGAGGCTGAGGCAGGAGAATTGCTTGAACCCAGGAGGCGGAGGTTGCGGTGAGCCGAGATTGCGCCATTGTACTCCAGCCTGGGTAACGAGCAAAACGCCGTCTCAAAAAAAAAAAAGAAAAGAAAAAAAAAGAAGAAATAGAATGGTCAAGAGGGGGAGTATAGGATGAATGTCAAAGAGGCGGAGGAGTGTGTGGGGCAGATCTGTAGACTGGTAGACCGTAGTGGGTTTTTATGGCTTTTAATGTTATGACATGTTTTAAAAGGATTGCCCAACATAGTGAGAATAAGAGGCCTAGGGTAGAAGCAGGAGCCGAACGAATTGGCTATATCAGTAATCCAAGTGAAGGTGAGGGTGGCTTTAATGACCAAAAAATATATATCCTGGAAAGAGTGTGTGTGTGTGTGTGTGTGTGTGTGTGTGTTTGAGACTAGGTCTCACTCTGTCACCCATACTCGAGTACAGTATCGCAGTCTCAGCTCACCGCAACTTCCGCCTCCCAGGCTCAAGCATTTCTCCTGCCTCAGCCTCCTGAGTAGCTAAGACAACAGGTATGTGCCACTACTGCCCAGCTAATTTTTTTTTTTTTTTTGAGACGGAGTCTCGATCTGTAGCCCAGGCTGCAGTGCAATGGCATGATTTTGGCTCACTCAACTTCTGCCTCCCAGGTTCAAGCGATTCTCCTGCCTCAGCCTCCCGAGTAGCTGGGATTGCAGGTATGCACCACCATGCCAGGCTAATTTTTATTTTTATTTATTTATTTATTTTTGAGACGGAGTTTCGCTCTTGTTACCCAGGCTGGAGTGCAATGGCGCGATCTCGGCTCACCGCAACCTCCGCCTCCTGGGTTCAAGCAATTCTCCTGCCTCAGCCTCCCGAGTAGCTGGGACTACAGGCACATGCCACCATGCCCAGCTAATTTCTGTATTTTTAGTAGAGACGGGGTTTCACCATGGTCTCGATCTCTTGACCTCGTGATCCACCCGCCTCGGCCTCCCAAAGTGCTGAGATTACAGGCGTGAGCCACCGCGACCGGCTAATTTTTACATTTTTTAGTAGAGACGAGGTTTCTCCATGTTGGTCAGGCAGGTCTTGAACGCCTGACCACGTGATCCACCTACCTCGGCCTCCCAAAGTGCTGAGGTTACAGGCGTGAGCCACTGTGCCCTGGCCCTGCATACAATCTGACAGTACAAGCAGACTTTCTGGTAGATTGAACATGGGATTGATAAAAAGAGGAGTCAAGGATGAACCAAAACATTTTTTGACCTGGGCAACCAAAAGAGTTGCGATGAAGGAGGACTGGATAGAGCAGTTCTGCAGGGGAAGATTAGGAGTTCAATTTGGGCATGTTCAATTTGAGGTGTTTATTAGATATCAAATGGAGATGCAGGTGGGCTATTGGATATATGGGTCTTGAGTTTAGGAGGAAGTTCTGGCCGGGCGCGGTGGCTCAAGCCTGTAATCCCAGCACTTTGGGAGGCCGAGGCGGGTGGATCACGAGGTCAAGAGATCGAGACCATCCTGGTCAACATGGTGAAACCCGTCTCTACTAAAAATACAGAAATTAGCTGGGCGTGGTGGCACGTGCCTGTAGTCCCAGCTACTCGGGAGGCTGAGGCAGGAGAATTGCTTGAACCCAGGAGGCGGAGGTTGCGGTGAGCCGAGATCGCGCCATTGCACTCCAGTCTGGGTAACGAGCGAAACTCCGTCTCAAAAAAAAAAAAAGGAAGTTCTGGAGATTTGTATTTTTATATATGCCCTTTTTGTATATTATGTGTATTTGTGTGTAAGAGCGTTATCCTGCAGATAGCATTTAAAGCCTCAAACTGGAAGAGATCACAATGTAAATATAGAAGGAAATACAATCAAGGAAGCCCTGAGGCACTCCACTGTTAAGAGGGCTGAGAAGGTTTGCAAAGCAGAATGACAAGGAACAACCAGTTACGTAGGAGGAAAACCAGGAAAGGGTGGTGTCCAGGAAGTCAAGTCAAGAAAATGGAGGAGGTGGCCAGGCACAGTGGCTCAGCCTGTAATCCCAGCACTTTAGGAGGCTGAGGCAGGCAGATCACGTGGTCAGGAGTTTGACACAAAACCCCGTCTCTATTAAAAATATAAAAATTAGCTGGGCATGGTGGCGCACACCTGTATTCCCAGCTACTTGGGAGGCTGAGGTTGCAGTGAGCTGAGATCCCGCCATTGCACTCCAGCCTGGGCAACAAAGCAAGACTCCGTCTCAAAAATAAATAAATAAAATAAAATTTAAAAAAGCCTGGTGTGATGGCATGTACCTGTAGTCCTAGCTATTGGGGAGGCTGAGGCAGGAGAATCTCTTGAACCTGGGAGGCAGAGGCTGCAGTGAGTCAAGGTTGTAGCACTTCTCTCCAACCTGGGCTGCAGAGTGACTCTCTCAAAAAAAAAAAAAGAAAGAAAAAAAACAAACAGTGGAGGAGGGAATGCCCAATGGTGAAATGCTGCTGAAAAATTAAGTTGAGGCATGAAAATTGAGTATTGTATGAGCAAGTGGAAGTCATTGGTGACCTTGACAAGAGCCCTCTGCAGGGAGTAGTGGAGCAAAAGTTTTATTAGAATGGATTGAGAAAAACAAAACAAAAAACAGTAAGTATGACTTTTGGAAAAGTCTGACAGTGAGACTTAAGAGGGGAAGATGCCAGAGACTGTGATGTTGGAAAGTACCTTCTGTTTTAGGAAGTCCCTGGGTGAGTGCAGCAAGTGGGAACTCTAAACCTTAGGGCTTCCAGAGGAATTGTTACATTCTCAGGACGTGGTCTCCTTGGCCTCATACTTGCTCCATGATGATATGAATAATAAATTATTTCTCAAAAAAGAAAACAGCGCAGGTGCAGAGGCTCATACCTGTAATCCCAGCACTCTGGGAGGCTGAGTCAAGGCAGATCACAAGGTCAGGAGATCAAGACCATTGTGGCCAATATGGTGAAATCCTGTCTCTACTAAAAATACAGAAAAAATTAGCTAGGCATGGTGGTGCGCACCTGTAGTCCCAGCTACTTGGGAGACTGAGGCAGGAGAATCAGTTGAACCTCAGAGGTGAAGGGTGCAGTGAACCGAGATTACGCAACTGCACTCCAGCCTAGGGTCAAGCTCCACCTTTAGAATTTCACATTTTTTTGTGACGAATCTTGCTCTGTCCCCCAGGCTGGAGTGCAGTGGCGCACTCTTGGGTCACTGCAACCTCCACTTCCCAGGTTCAAGCAATCTTCCTGCCTCAGTCTCCTTAGTAGCTAGGATTACAGGCACTTGCCACCATACCCAGCCAACAATTTTTTTTTTTTTTTTTTTTTAGGTGGAGCCTCATCACTTTGTCTCCCAGGCTGGAGGGCAGTGGTGTGATCTCGGCTCACTGCAGCCTCTGCATCCCAGGTTCAAGCCATTCTCTTGCCTCAGCCTCTCAAGTAGCTGAGACTACAGGCATGTGCCACCACGCCCAGCTAATTTTAGTATTTTTAGAAGAGAGAGGGTTTCACCACGCTGGCCAGGCTGGTCTCAAACTCCTGACCTCAGGTGATCCGCCTAGCTCAGCATCCCCAAGTGCTGAAATTACAGGCGTGAGCCATGGCGCCTGGCCCACAATTTTTTATTTTTTGATATTTGTCAGTTTGGATGAAAACTAGTAGTAGTATATAGTTAAGTGTGCATTTTCTTTTTTGGTTTTGGTTTTGGTTTTTGACCAAGTCTCACTCTGTCACCCAGGCTGGAATGCAGTGGCATGATCTTGGCTCAATGCAACCTCTACCTCCCAGTTTCAAGTGATTTTCCTGCCTGAGCCTTCCAAATAGCTGGGACTACAGGCGTGTGCCACCATGCCCGTTAATTTTTTGTATTTTTAGTAGAGACGGGGTTTCACTGTGTTAGCCAGGATGGTCTCAATCTCCTGACCTCTTGATCCACCTGCCTTGGGTTCCCAAAGTGCTGGGATAATAGGCATGAGCCACCGTGCCCGGCCTTGGTTAAGTGTACATTTTATAATTTTTTATGAAATGTTGCTCTCCAGCTTATGTAGAATAACGTCTTCACCTGTTTTTCCTTTATCCTAGCACACACTATATTTCTGTTGATTATACTGGTAGTGATTTAGGGATTGTTTTTTGGGGTTGGGAGGCAGAGGTTGCAGTGAGCTGAGATCACACCACTGCACTCCAGCCTGGGAGACAGAGCGAGACTTCATCTCAAAAAAACAAAAAAAGAAAGAAAAAATAAAGACAAGATTTGAAGGTCCCAAGTAGGATCTTTGACTCAGACACGGTATTGTGATTTTCTTTTCTTTTCTTTTTTTTTTTTTTTTTTTGAGACAGAGTCTTGCTCTGTCACCAGGTGCCAGGCTGGAGTGCAGTGGCGCGATCTTGGCTCACTGTGAACTCCGCCTCCCGGGTTCAAGCAATTCTGCTGCCTCAGCCTCCTGAGCAGCTGGGACTATAGGCGCATGCTACCACACCCAGCTAATTTTTGTATTTTTTAGTAGAGATGGGGTTTCACCATGTTGGCCAGGATGGTCTTGATCTCTTGACCTCGTGATCTGCCTGCCTCGGCCTCCCAAAGTGTTGGGATTACAGGCATGAGACACCGTACCTGGCCCGTGATTTTCTTCCCTAGAAATGGAGTCCCGCTCTGTTGCCCAGGCTGGAGTGCAATGGCATGACCTTGGCTCACTGCAGCCTCCACTTCCCTGGTTAAGTGATTCTCCTGCCTCAGCTCCTGAGTAGCTGGGATTACAGGCATATGCTACCACGCCCAGCTAATTTTTTTTTTTTTTTTCAGTAGAGACGGGGTTTCGCCATGTTAGTCAGGCTGGTCTCGAACTCCTGACCTCGTGATCTGCCCACCTCAGCCTCCCAGAGTGCTGGGATTACAGGCGTGAGCCACCGTGCCAGGCTGACTTGAGATGTATTTCTGATGGTATTACTGCATTAGTTATGTGTAGAGTATACATCATGAAAATTCCACTTCTTGGAGAGTATTAAAATTTTTAATTTTTTTCTGCTTTTATTCTGGTCTACTCCAGGACAGAGTATTAAATTTTAAGAAGGTTCTTTTTTTTGTGGGTGGAGGGAGCCAGGCTTGGTAGTTCATGCCTGTAATCCTAGCACTTAGGTAGGCCAAGGCGGGTGGATCATCCCAGGTCAGGAGAATCGAGACCATCCTGGTTAACAAGGTGAAACCCTATCTCTACTAATACAAAAAAAAATTAGTCTGGTGTGGTAGCGCACGCCTGTAATCCCAACTACTTGGGAGGCTGAGGCAGGAGAATCACTTGAACCCGGGAGGTGGAAGTTGCAGTGAGCAGTGATCATGGCATTGCACTCCAGCCTGGGCAGCAAGAGCAAAACTCTGCCTCAAAAAAAAAAAAAAAAAAAAAAAAAGGAAAAAAGATCTATCTTTCAAAAGAAGATAAAAAAGTAAGTGTGGTATCCATTATCTTGGGGACACTGTGTACAAATACCTGTGTACAAATACCATGCTGGATGTTTTCCATGGTTTTTTTTTTTTGGAGACAGAGTTTCACTCTTGTCACCTAGGCTAGAGTTCAATGGCATGATCTCGGCTCACTGCAACCTCTGCCTCCTGGGTTCAAATGATTCTTCTGCCTCAGCCCCCCCGAGTAGATGGGATTACAGACATGCGCCACCACGTCTGGCTAATTTTGTATTTTTTAGTAGAAACGGGGTTTCTCCATGTTGGTCAGGCTGGTCTTGAACTCCTGACCTCAGGTGATCCGCCTGCCTTGGCCTCCCAAAGTGCTGGGATTAGAGGCGTGAGCCACCAAGCCCGGCGTGTTTTGTCTTTTGTTTTTTTCTTCGAGACGGAGTCTTGCTCTGTTGCTAGGCTGGAGTGCAGTGGCATGATCCCGGCTCACTGCAACCTACACCTCCCATGTTCAAGCGATTCTCCTGTCTCAGCCTCCCAAGTAGCTGGGACTACGGGTGCCCACCACCACACCCAGCTAATTTTTTTCTATCTTAGTAGAGGCAGGGTTTCACCGTGTTAGCCAGGATGATTTCATCATGTTAGTCAGGGTGTTGGCCAGGTTGGTCTCGATCTCCTGACCTCAGGTGATCCACCCGCCTTGGCCTCCCAAAATGCTGGGATTACACGTGTGAGCCATGGCACCTGGCCTGGATGTTTTCAGTTTTTAAATTTTTTGAGCAGAGTCTTGCTCTATCACCCAGCAGTGATGTGATCATGGCTCACTGCAGCCTTTAACTCCTGGGCACTAGGGATCTTCCCCTCTCCGCCTCAGCCTCCCAGGTATCTGGAACTACAAGAGCATGCCACCACCCCTGGCTAACTTTCACATTTTTTGTAGAGACAGGGTCTCATTGTGTTGCCCGGTCTGGTCACAAACTCTTGATGTTTAACTATTGGTGATAGTTCTGCCTTTCAGAGAAAGAGAATATTTTCCTTCCTTCCTTGTTCCTTTCCTTTCCTTTTTCCTTTCCCCTTTCCTTTCCTTTCCCTTTTTTCTTTCCTTTCCCTTTTTTCTTTCCTTTCCTTTCCCTTCCCTTCCTTTCCTTTCCTTTCCCCTTTCCTTTCCTTTCCTTTCCTTTCCCCTTTCCTTTCCTTTCCTTTCCTTTCCTTTCCTTTCCTTTCCTTTCCTTTCCTTTCCTTTCCTTTCCTTTCCTTTCCTTTCCTTTCCTTTCCCCTTTCCTTTCCTTTCCCCTTTCCCCTTTCCTTTCCTTTCCTTTCCCCTTTCCTTTCCTTTCCCCTTTCCTTTCCTTTCCCCTCCTTTCTTTTCCCCTCCTTTCTTTTCCTTTTCCTTTTCCTTTCCTTTTTCCTTTACTTTCCCTTTGAGTCAGAGTCTCACTCTTGTCACCCAGGCTGGAGTGCAATCACATTATTTCCACCCACTGCAACCCCCACCTCCCAGGTTCGAGCAATTCTCCTGCCTCAGCCTCCTGAGTAGCTGAAATTACAGGCATGCACCACCATGCCCAGCTAATTTTTGTAATTTTAGTAGAGAGGGGGTTTCACCATGTTGGCCAGGCTGGTCTTGAACTCCTGACCTCAGGTGATCCACCTGTCTCAGCCTCCCAAAGTGCTGGGATTACAGGCGTGAGCCACTGTGCCTGGCTTGCTCGCTCTCTTTTTTTCTTTCTCACAAGTTTTCTTTTACTAAAATTTACTTATCTTTATGCTAAACAAGGGTCATTTATTCTGCATTTTTTTCAGTAAAGACTTGAATGGGAGGAGCTTACTGCAAAAGGAGAACAGAAGAAATGGACTGGTAGCAGGTAAGGGGTGAGCATCTGGGGAAAGAGATGAAGATAAGTTTGTACTTTTTTTTTTTTTGAGACAGAGTTTTGCTCTTGTTGCCCAGGCTGGAGTGTAATGGCGTGATCTTGGCTCACCGCAAACTCTGCTTCCCAGGTTCAAGTAATTCTCCTGCCTTAGCCTCCCGAGTAGCTGGGATTACAGGTGACTGCCAGCATACCCAGCTAATTTTTTATTTTTAGTAGAGATGAGTTTTCTCCATGTTGGTCAGGCTGGTCTCGAACTCCTGACCTCAGGTGATCTGCCCACCTCGGCCACCCAAAGTGCTGGCATTACAGGCGTGAGCCAACATGCCCGGCAAGTTTTTAAGGTAGAAGAAATACTTTTGCACAATACTGCTGATGGAGTAGGGAATTAATGTGGGTTGGAGAGTGAAAAGAATTGATGGGATGATCTGAGTCCTGAAGTAGGAGGGAAGGGCTGCATAAGCAAAACAATTAGCTTTTGATAGTTCAGCTAGTAGAGGACCGGAAGCTGGAATGTATGGGGGCAGATGCTGGCAAGCAAATGTGCTTGAGCAAGTCCATGCAAGAAATGCCACTAATTGACCAAGAGACAGAGTCAAGATAATTATCTGTGCTGGCTGGGCACTGTGGCTCATGGCTGTAATCCCAGCACTTTGGGAGGCCGAGGCAGATGGATCACCTGAGGTCAGAAGTTCAAGATCAGCCTGGTCAACATGGTGAAACCCTATCTCTACAAAAGTATAAAAATTAGCTGGACATGATGGCGGGTGCCTGTAATCTCAGCTACACAGGAAGCTGAGGTGGAAGAATCACTTGAACCTGGGAGGCAGAGGTTGCAGTGAGCCAAGATTGTGCCATTTGCATGTTGCTGTGTTGCCCAGACTGGTCTTGAACTACTGGGCATAAGCGATCCACCCGTGGCCTCCCAAAGTGCTGACATGAGGGCCACTGCACCCACCCAACCCTCTTTTTTCTTTTCTTTTTTTTTTTTTCTTCTTGGTAGATTATACTTTCCAAAGCAAATAAAGCATTAGAGTTGTACATTTACTTTTCTGTGTAACAGAATTAACTTTTTGTTTGTTGTTTGTTGTTTGAGATGGAGTCTCACACTGTTGCCCAGGCTGGAGTGTAATGGTGCAACCTCAGCTCACTACAACCTCCACCACCCAGGTTCAAGCAATTCTCCTGCCTCAGCCTCCTGAGTAGCTGGGATTACAGGTGCCTGCCACCACACCTGGCTAATTTTTGGTATTTTTAGTAGAGACAGGGTTTCATTATGTTGGCCAGGTTGGTCTCAAACTCCTGACCTCGTGATCTGCCCATCTCGGCCACCCAAAGTGCTGGGATTGCAGACATGAACAACTGTGCCTGGCCCTTAAGTTTATTTTTTTTTTTTGAGATGGAGTCTCGCTCTGTTGTTCAGGCTGCAGTGCAGTGGTGTGATCTCAGCTCACTGCATCTTCCGCCTCTCGGTTTCAAGTGATTCTTTCACTTCAGCCCCTTGAGTAGCTTGAACTCCTGACCTCTGATGATCTGCCTGCCTCAGCTTGCCAAAGTGCTGGGGTTACAGGCATGAGCACTGGGCCTGACCAGAAGTTTTAAATGTATGGATATTTCTGCTAAGGATTTCTTAATTCCTTCCTAACTATCATACTACACTGTAAACTGCAATAAACTGCACTGTTCATTTTCATGAGGAATCTGTATGGTCTTCCTGAATATTACAGGACTGATCTGGACCAAAGTTCTGGTTGATAAAAATTTTGTAAAAATCTCATTCAGTGCATTTCCATTTTCTCATGCATTCCAGGGGCTAAAGTAAGTAATATTCTTGATTGCTGAAGTTTGAAGGCAGTTTCCTGTCTACTGAGATTTTATTCCTAGAAGCCCTTATCATTGGTCCTGATAGAATATCTGCAAGAAGTGAATCAAGTCACGTCATCATTTTCTTTTTTTCTTTCTTTTTTCTTTTTTTAATAAAGACGGGGTTTCACCATGTTGGTCAGGCAGGTCTTGAACTCCCGACCTCAGGTGATCCACCCGCCTTGGCCTCCAGAGTGCTTTGATTATAGGCGTGAGCCACTACACCCGGCCTCTTTCTTTCTTTTTCCTTTTTTTTTTTTTTTTTAAAGACGGGGTTTCACCATGTTGGTCGGGCTGGTCTTGAACTCCCGACCTCAGTTGATCCGCCCGCCTTGGCCTCCAAAGTGCTTGGATTACAGGCGTGAGCCACCACCCCCGGCCCTTTTTTGTTTTTTTTTGAGACAAAGACTTGCTCTTGTCCCCCAGGCTAGAGTGCAGTGGTGTGATCTTGGCTCACTGCAACCTCCACCTCTGCCTCCTGGGTTCAAGCGATTCTCCAGCCTCAGCCTCCTGAGTAGCTGGGATTACAGGTGCTTTCCACCACACCTGGCTAATTTATGTATTTTTAGTAGAGGCAGGGTTTCACGATGTTGGCCAGGCTAGTCTCGAACTCCTGACCTCAGGTGATCCTCCCCACTTGGCCTCCAAAGTGCTTGGATTACAGGCGTGAGCCACCACACCTGGCCAGTTCCTGCTATTAACGCAGCGCCAGGGCTTTGAAGATTATTTAGAAAAAATGCTCAGTTGTCTGCTCACTTTGGCAGCACATATACTAAAATTAGAACGATACAGAGAATATTAGCATGGCCCCTGTGCAAGGATGACAAATGTTTTTCTAAAAATACTGAATTTTAGGCCATGCGTGGTGGCTCATGCCTGTAATCCAAGCACTTTGGAGGCAAGGTGAGCGGATCACCTGAGGTCGGGAGTTCAAGACCAGCCTGACCAACATGGTGAAACCCCGTCTTTTTTTTTTTTTTTTTTTGAGACAGAGTCTCACTCCATCACCAGACGCCAGGCTGGAGTGCAGTGGCGCGACCTCGGCTCACTGCAACTTCCACCACCCGAGTTCAAGCAATTCTCCTGCCTCAGCCTCCCGAGTAGCTGGGACTACAGGCGCGCGCCACCACGCCCAGCTAATTTTTTTGTGTATTTTTAGTAGAGACGAGGTTTCACCATGTTGACCAGGATGGTCTCGATCTCTTGACCTCGTGATCCACCCACCTCGGCCTCCCAAAGTGCTGGGATTACAGGCATGAGCCACCGTGCCCGGCCTGAAACCCCATCTTAAAAAAAAAAAAAAAAAATTAAATTTAAAAAAATTTTTGACCGGGCGCGGTGGCTCACGCCTGTAATCCCAGCACTTTGGGAGGC
>PVKV010032546.1:8632-19819 GCA_004027835.1 Alouatta palliata
AGCAATTCTCCTGCCTCAGCCTCCCGAGTAGCTGGGACTACAGGCACGTGCCACCATGCCCAGCTAATTTTTGTATTTTTAGTAGAGACGGGGTTTCACCATGTTGACCAGGATGGTCTCGATCTCTTGACCTCGTGATCCACCCGCCTCGGCCTCCCAAAGTGCTGGGATTACAGGCGTGAGCCACCACACCCGGCCTAAAAGACTGTTTTTTAAGGGCAGTTCTAGGTTCCCAGCAAGATCCAAAGGAAGGTACAGAGATTTCCCATAACCCCCTGAGTGCCACGCAATCACAACCTACTCCATTATCAACACTTCCCACCAGAGTGGTACATTTCTTACAACCGATGAACCTACATGGACACATCATAATCCCCCAAAGCCCCTAGTTGACTTTAAGGTTCAGTCTTAGTATTGTAAATTCCATGGGTTTGCACTAAGGTATGATGACATGTATCCACAATTATGATATCATCCAGTGTATTTCCACTGTCTTAAACACTCTGTGCTCTACCTATTCATCCCTGCCCACACCCAATGCCTGGCAACCACTGAGGTTATATTGTCTCCAGTGTTTTGCCTTTTCCAGAATGTCATGCAGTTGGAATCACATAGTATGAAGAGCTTCCTAATTGGCTTCTTTCTCTTAGAAGTATGCATCTACATTTCCTCTATTCCTGTTAATAGCTTGACAGCTCATTTCTTTTTAGCTCTGAATAATATTCCATTGTCTGCATGTACCACAGCTTATTTGTTCACCTACTAAAGAAAATCCTGGTTGCTTTCAAGGCTTGGCAATTATGAATAAAACTGCTATAAACACTTGTGTGCAGGTTTTTGTGTTTTCAGTTCATTTGGATAAATATGAAGGAGCACAACTGCTGAGTCATGTGACAAGAATACTTTTCATTTCTTTAGACACCACCAAACTGTCATCCAAAGTAGCTGTACTATTTTGCAATGGTATGAGAGTTCTGTTGCTCCACATCCTGGCCAACAGTGGGTGTTTCCTGTGTTCTGGGTCATTTTAATAGATTAGTAGTGGAATCTCCTTACTGTTTTAATTTGTATTTCCCTAAGGACATATGATGCGAAGCATCCTTCCATATGCTTGTTTGCCATTTTCTTTTGTATATATGTATATTATTGCACTTTAGATTCTGGGGCACATGTGAAAAACATGCAAGATTGTTGCAAAGGCACATACATGGCAATGAGTTCACTGCCTCCATCCCCCTGTCACCTATATCTGGCATTTCCCTCCCTGTTATTTCTCCCCAACCTCACTACCCCCCCGCTGTCCCTTCCCTCTTCTCCACCAAAACAGACCCCAGTGTGTGATGCTCCCCTCCCTGTGTCCATGTGTTCTCATTGTTCAACACCCACCTATGAGTGAGAACACATATGGTGTTTGTTTTTCTGTTCTTGTGTCAGTTTGCTGAGAATGGTGGTTTCCAGATTCATCCATGTCCCTACAAAGGACATTAACTCATCGTTTTTGATGGATGCATAATATTCTATGGTGTATATGTGCCACATTTTCCTTGTCCAGTCTATCATTGATGGGCATTTGGGTTGGTTCCAGGTCTTTGCTATTGTAAACATAATGCAATGAACATATGTGTGCATGTGTCTTTATAGTAGAAAGATTTATAATCCTTTGGATATATATCCAGTAATGGGATTGCTGAGTCAAATGGAATTTCTATTTCTAGATCCTTGAGGAATTGCCACACTGTCTTCCATAATGGTTGAACTAATTTACACTCCTACCAACAGTGTAAAAGCATTCCTATTTCTCCACATCCTCTCCAGCATCTGTTGTCTCCAGATTTTTTAATGATCACTGTTCGAACTGGCATGAGGTGGTATCTTAATGTGGTTTTGATTTGCATTTCTCTAATGACCAGTGTTGATGAGCATTTTTTCATATGTTTGTTGGCCTCATATATGTCTTCTTTTGAAAATTGTCTGTTCATGTCCTTCGCCTACTTTTGAATGGCTTTATTTGTTTTTTTCTTGTAAATCTGTTTTAGTTATTTGTAGATTCTGGATATTAGCCCTTTGTCAGATGGGTAGATTGCAAAAATTTTTTCCCATTCTGTTGGTTGCCAGTTCACTCTAATGATTGTTTCTTTTGCTGTACAGAAGCTCTTAAGTTTAATTAGATCCCATTTGACTATTTTGGCTTTTGTTGCTAATGCTTTTGGTGTTTTAGTCATGAAGTCCTTGCCTATGCCTATGTCCTGAATGGTATTGCCTAGGTTTTCTTCTAGGGTTTTTATGGTGTTAGGTCTTATGTTTAAGTCTTTAATCCATCTGGAGTTAATTTTAGTGTAAGATGTCAGAAAGGGGTCCAGTTTCTGCTTTCTGCACATGGCTAGCCAGTTTTCCCAACATCATTTATTAAACAGGGAATACTTTCCCCATTGCTTATTTTTGTCAGGTTTGTCAAAGATCAGATGGTTGTAGATATGTGGCATTGCCTTCGAGGCCTCTGTTCTGTTCCATTGGTCTATATCTCTGTTTTGGTACCAGTACCATGCTGTTTTGATTCCTGTAGCCTTGAAGTATAGTTGGAAGTCAGGTAGCATGATGCCTCCAGCTTTGTCCTTTTTGCTTAGGATTATCTTAGCTATGTGGGCTCTCTTTTGGTTCCATATGAAGTTTAAGGTGGTTTTTTCCAGTTCTGGGAAGAGGGTCATAAGTAGTTTGATGGGGATAGCATTGAATCTGTAAATTACTTTGGGCAGTATGGCCGTTTTCACAATATTGATTCTTCCTAACCATGAGCATGGAATGCTTTTCCATCTGTTTGTGTCCTCTCTTACTTCCTTGAGCAGTGGTTTGTAGTTCTCGAAGAGGTCCTTTACATCCTTTGTTAGTTGCATTCCTAGGTATTTTATTCTCATCCCCAAGTAATTCCATAGGTGTACTGTAATTACATTTTACATTGTATGTAAATTCCTTTATAGATTATGACAAGGTGTATATCTTTGTAAAAGTGGCAGAGCCATTGGTGTTCGAAAGTAAATCCTGCATTGGGATAGAGCCACCCACGCTGTACATTATATCCCCAGAATTTGTTCTTTTTTTTTTTTTTTTTTTTTTTTTTGGAGACAGGGTCTCAGTCTGTTATACAGGCTTGAGTGCAGTGGTGTGATCACCACTCACTGTAACCTCTAACTGCTGAGCTCAAGTGAGCCTCCTGCCTCTGCCTCCTGCGTAGCTAGGACCACAGGCACATGCCATCACATCCACCTAATTTTTAAATTTTCTTTAGAGACAGGGTCTTGCTACATTGCCCAGGCTGGTCTCGAACTTGTGCCTCAAGGGATCCTCCTACCTTAGCCTCCCAAAGTGCTGGAATTACAGGAGTGAGTCACTGCACCCAGTCAAATTTGTTCATCTTATAACCGAAAGTCTGTATCCTTTGATCAACATCGCCCCATAAGCATTTGAGACAAATGAGTGCCAGATATTTTTGTCCATCCCTCTCCCCCACCCACTAGGTTTACTCCTTCACTGACAAGAGTGTATTTATTCCCTCTGTGTCCTCAGTGTCATGCACATAGTAACCACTTAAAAAATATTTAACCAAAATAGCACACAAGACACATCAAGATGACTTAAAGGTGTTGAGTCTGGTTTACTGAGAGAATGGTGTAACTCTTGAGAGACAGCTAACTCTTACTTGGAAGATATTTACACTTAATGAGCATGTTATTGTTTCGAACATTTTTAATTTTTTTTTTTTTTTTTTTTTGAGACGGAGTCTTGCTCTCTTGCCAGGCACCAGGCTGGAGTGTAGTGGCGCAATCTTGGCTCACTGCAACCTCTGCCTCCCGGGTTCAAGCAATTCTCCTGCCTCAGCCTCCCGAGTAGCTGGGACTACAGGCATGCGCCACCATGCCCAGTTAACTTTTGTATTTTAGTAGAGATGGGGTTTCACCATATTGGCCAGGACGGTCTTGATCTCTTGACCTTGTGATCTGCCTGCCTCAGCCTCCCAAAGTGCTGGGATTACAGGTGTGAGCCACTGCGCCCGGCCATTTTTAATTTTTTCATTATATTAATTAATTTACTTATTTATTACCAAGACGGAGTTTTGCTCTTATGAGCAGGCTGGAAGTGAAGTGGCATAATCTCAGCTCACTGCAACCTCTGCCCCCCAGGTTCAAGCGATTCTCTTGCCTCAGCCCCAAAGTAGCTGGGATTACAGGTACCCGCCGCCATGCCCAGCTAATTTTTGTATTTTTAGTGGGGACGGGGATTTTGCCATGTTGGCCAGGCTGGTGTCGAACTCCTGACCTCGGGCGATTCACCTGCTTTGGCCTCCCAAAGTGCTAGGATCAGAGGCATGAGCCACCTCACCTGGCCATATCATTTCTTAATAAAAGTTTACATTAAGAGATGATCTGAATTTTGTTTGTAATTTTCTTTCCAATGCCAAGGCACAATAGGGCAGAAACCAATCTGAGATTTATAGGCTTGACTGTTATCAAGACATTTAAGAATAGGTAATAAGTGCAATCTATGAACTTGATAAGATTGATAACATGTTTAAATCTTGTGTTTAGCCCTAATATATGACAAAACACAGTGGGACATTCAGGTGGAATTCATGTACAGTGTCAGGTACGTGGAAGAGCTAGTTGGTGCCCTAACACCTGAACTTGGAATCTTATGTTGCCTGCTAACAAGTCCATGGGGAATTTTGGATCCCTAATGCACTGCAGCTAATGATGTTTGCTTGCATATAACTTAAAACGAAATGCCCTGAATGATCTGTGTTTGGTAACATTGTTGCTATTAGGTTTCAGCCAAGAGTTAAAGCAAGATTCACCAAAGTGAAAATAATAGTATTTCACAAGTTATTAATTAATGGCCAATTTTGTTTCATGCATTGCTCCTCACTCCAACCCAGATTATTCTGAAGCAAATCCCAAACACCATGTTATTTGTCTATAAATATTTCTGTAGGTAGCTCTGAATGAGAAGGACTCCTTTTTAACTTACCACGTCTAAAAATTTAATTATAAAACTTAACAATAAGAAAACAAAAAGACTCCATTAAAAAATGGTCCAGACCTGGCATGGTGGTTCACACCTATAATCCCAGTACTTTGGTAGGCCAAGGCGGGCGGATCATGAGGTCAAGAGATCGAGACCATCCTGGCCAACACAATGAAACCCTATCTCTACTAAAAATACAAAAATCATCTGGGAGTGGTGGTGTGCGCCTGTAGTCCCAGCTACTTGGGAAGATGAGTCAGGAGAATTGCTTGAATCCAGGAGGCAGAGGTTGCAGTGAGCCGAGGTTGCGACATTGCACTCCAACCTGGTGACAGAGCGAGACTCTATCTCAAAAAAAAAATGGGCCAAAGACCTTCACAGATACCTCACTAAAGAAAATGGCAGGTCTGGCAGATCCAAGATGGCTGAATAGGAGCAGCTATGGAGTGCAGTTTCCAGCAAGAACAACACAGAGGGTGAGTGAACACCGCATTTCCAAATGAGTTATTACTGCCCACAGACCAGGAGATTTCCAAGCTGAGAAGTGCCACAAGTTTCCAGCACAGCTGTTTCAGCCAGGGCAGCAGGTCTCCACACAAAAACACACAAATCTGGGTGCCTGGAATACCTGGGAGACAGAGCTGCCCATTCAACTGAAAAAAAAGGGGGCTGAAACAGGAAGCCAGGTGATCTGGCCCAGCGGGTCCCACCCCCACAAAGACCAGCAATCTGAAACGCTCTGGACTGAGAGTTTCACAGCAAGTGCAGCTGGACCTGGGATGGTACAGCTCTGTTGAGGGAAGGGGATCACGTTACCGAGGCAGTCTGCCACTACCAAGGCAGTCCACCATTACTGAGGCAGTCCGCCATTACAGAGGTAGTCCACCATTACAGAGGTAGTCCACCACTACTGAGGCAGACCGCCATTACTGAGGCAGTTCTAACTATACCTCTATAAACAAAACCACAAGGAAGTTCATACAGCAGCTAGGCAGAGACCACAGCAGCTCAGCAACGCCTCTGCTGGCAGACTGTGACTAGGCTACCTCCTTGCTGGGCAGGGCAGCTCTGAAAAAAGGCAGCAGCACGTCAGGAACTTATAAACAAAACCCCACCATCCCAGGACAGAGTACCTGGGAAAAAAGGCAGTTATGAGTTCCACTGCAGCAGACTTAAATGTATCTGCCCAGCAGCTCTGAACAGAACAACAGAGCTCATAGCTCAGCACTTGAGCTGCTATACGGTACAGACTGTCTCCTCAAGCAGCTCCCGGGCCCCTGTATATCCAAAGAGACATCTCATAAAAGAGAGCTCAGGCTGACATCTGGTGGGTATCCTTCTGGGACAAAGCTAACAGAAGAAGAAACTGGCAGCAACTGTCACTATTCTGCATCATCAGCTCTCAAGACTGCATGCATTTGGACACGTGGCTTCTTCCTCTGCCTGGAATGCCCTTTTGGGTTTAAACCTCCCACTACCACCTTCCAAACTAAGAAATTATTATTATTATTTTAGACAGAGTCTCGCTCTATCACCCAGGCTGGAATGCAGTGGCACCATCTTGGCCCACTGCAACCTCCACCTCTCAGGTTCAAGCGATTCTCCTGACTCAGCCTTCCGAGTAGCTGGGACTACAGGCCTGCGCCACCATGCCTGGCTATTTTTTGCATTTTTAGTAGAGACGAGGTTTCACCATATTGGTCAGGCTGGTCTTGAACTCCTGACCTCAGGATCCGCCCACCTTGGCCTCCCAAAGTGCTGGGATGCATGGCCCAAACTAAGAAATTCTTACTGAGTCCCCTACAGGTAGCAAATGAAACTTCCTTTACATTCTCCTTTCTGACTTCCCCTCTGCTGGGTAGGTTGGCCCTTAATCGCAGCTCCTACATTGTAGGAGATGGAAAGATATTATTCAAAGGATATTATTACTCAAACTTACTTCAAAAAGAAGCCTAAAGACAGAATTTAATGGGGAGTAACTAATTAGTGTAGGCTTTCTTTTTGGGGTGATAAAAATGTTCTAAAATATAGTGGTATTTTTGCATAACTCTGTGAATATATTAAAAACATTGAATTGTTGAAAAAAAGACACAATTTAATATGCCTGGGATCTACTTATACCCAACAAATACCAGAGAAGGGAAAAGCGCTTGGTAGACGAAACCAAGGTGTTTCTGTAATGAGGCTTACGCATGTTTCTTACCAAGAAACTCGTGATTTTAAAAATATCAAAATGTCATAATTTGTTTATAAAGCATTGCTTTTGGGGAAAAAAAAATGGATTGCATCATGTAACCAGTTGTAAAGTTTTCTACCTGGTAAAATGTCTTCCTGTTTCCTCCTCCCACTCTGCTTCATCTAAGGGAGTGGGATAGCAGAGGTGTTTTCAGCATGTCATCGCCTAATTAGGGCAAATGGGCAAAGTACATGATTTCTGTTTCTTTTTTCTTTCTTCCTTTTTTTTTTTTTGAGATGGAGTTTTCCTCTGTCACCCAGGCTAGAGCGCATTGGTGTGATTTCGGCTCACTGCAACCTCTTCCCCCTGGATTCAAGCAATTCTCCTGCCTTGGCCTCCTGAGTAGCTGGGACCATAGGTGCATGCCACCATGCCTGGCTAATTTTGCTATTTTTAGTAAAGACAGGTTTTACTATGTTGGCCAGGCTGGTCTCGAACTCCTGACCTTGTGATCCACCTGCCTCAGCCTCCCAAAGTGTTGGGATTACAGGCGTGAGCCAGCGCACCGCCCATGACTTCACTTTCTTATAGGGAGTCCAAATGCCCCCAGTCTCCATCTCTCTCTGGCTTCTTCCTCTTGCATTGGATTATACTGTGTACCTGGTTTTCTCTGAGTGTGTATGTTTTCCTTTCCTCGCGGTACTGCATCTCTCCAGACTATAATCTCCCCCCAAGTTTGGTTTTCTCTCATTTCTGTAAAACTCCCTTAGCTCTTTGTACAGTAGGGTGATGAAATAGGCATTTAATAAATTGAAGTGTCATTGGGCTTGATTCATCTAGGGAGATAGAAATGGGGTTGTTCCTCTGCTTCTCTCCTTGATTCTTTCGGCTTCTCTAAAACCGCATTCCCAAACACAGCACAGCTGAAATAACAATAGCACCAGCTTGCATTTTTACAGTACCATATACTTTTCAAAGTGTTTTCACATCTCTTATCTCATTTATTTCTCACCAAAGTCCTAGGAGGTAAGCAGAGCGGTTATGGTTCATCTTCTTTGATAGATGGTAAAACAGAGGAAGAGAGAGGTTAAGTGACTTGTCCAGTCTCTCACCACTCCCGTACATCTGCCAGAATTATCTTCCTCAAAATAAATATAAACATGTCATTCCACTGCATAAAATCATCAACAGGATTCTGGCTGTCTTCAGGGTAAAGTGCAAACTCCTTAGCGGGACATGTGAGTCCCTCCGCATCCTGGCCCCTGATCCTCACCAGTTTCATCTTCCAAGACTTCATGCAGCCCTCCACACTCCCCCAGCCTCACAGAGCTCCCACCAGCACCCCCGCATCATCAGCTCTCAAGACTGCATGCATTTGGACACGTGGCTTCTTCCTCTGCCTGGAATGCCCTTTCGGGTTTAAACCTCCCACTACCACCTTCCAAACTAAGAAATTATTATTATTATTTTAGACAGAGTCTCACTCTGTCACCCAGGCTGGAATGCAGTGGCACCATCTTGGCTCACTGTAACCTCCGCCTCTCAGGTTCAAGCGATTCTCCTGACTCAGCCTTCAGAGTAGCTGGGACTACAGGCCCGCGCCACCACGCCTGGCTATATATTGCATTTTTAATAGAGACGAGGTTTCACCATATTGGTCAGGCTGGTCTTGAACTCCTGACCTCAGGATCTGCCCACCTTGGCCTCCCAAAGTGCTGGGATGCATGGCCCAAACTAAGAAATTCTTACTGAGTCCCCTACAGGTAGCAAATGAAACCTCCTTTACATTCTCCTTTCTGACTTCCCCTCTGCTGGGTAGGTTGGCCCTTAATCGCAGCTGCTACATTGTTGCTTCCCCTGGCCCTGTTCTAGTTTTTCCTCCCATAGAACTTACTATTTTCTCACATACTATGGGATTTGCTTATTTCGTAAATTTTCTTGTCTGTGCTCCTCTGCTAGAATGGAAGCCCCACAAATGCTGGGCCCTTTGCTAGTCTTGCCCACTGGTGTATCAAAAACATCTAGAGCTGGGGCGTGGCGGCTCACGCCTATAATCCTAGAGGCAGGCAGAGGCAGGTGGATTGCCTGAGGTCAGGAGTTTGAGACCAGCCTGGCCAACATAGTGAAACCCTGTCTCTACTAAATACAAAAAATTAGCTGGGTATGATGGCAGGTGCCTGTAATCCCAGCTACTTGGGAGGCTGAGGCAGAAGAATTGCTTGAACCTGGGAGGCGGAGGTTGCAGTGAGCCGAGATCGCGCCACTGCACTCCAGCCTGGGCGACAGAGTGAAACTCTATCTCAAAAAAATAGCATCTAGATCTGTGTCTGACACATAGACGTGTACAGTACATTCCAAAAGCATTCATTCATTAAGAAACTGCTTGGCCGGGTGCAGTGGCTCACACCTGTAATCATACCACTTTGGGAGGCCGAGGTGGGTGGATCTCCTGAGGTCAGGAGTTCAAGTTCAAGAAACTGCTGCTCTGACACTGATGCTACACAGGTGCAACGCAGTCCCTTTGGTCTAGGAGAGAGAGAAGTGAATGAAATCATTGCAATACACAGGGTTTAAGGGCAGGATAGAGGCATCCACACTGGAGATGAGAACCCAGCAAAGAAGCAGCCCAGGAGACAAGGGCTGGGGGCAGGGTGTAGATGAAAACAGCAGACAGGAAAGATATAGGCTTCATCCAGGGGCCATATGTGAAGAGAGGCTTGACAATCGTATATAAGTCAACCAACTTCAGAAGGAGGAGGGGAGAATCTTTGCATTCGAGGAATTACAAGTAATTTTCAATAGCATGATTAAGTTGTATATGGGAGTAGGAGATAAAACCAAAGAAGTGAGATGTTTTTATCATTAAGGTAAAGGGAGACAACACTCCTAAGCAGGAAGGACTGTGTGTTTGCCTCAGATTCAAATGTAATTGTGTTGTTTCCACCTCCAAAACAACTATGCTTTAGAACACACTTTCTTTGTAATGAAAAAGCTGCCAGATATGATGCTAATTCTGGCAGTTAATAGTTTAGAGAGGAAAACTGTCTGGATAGGGGCATTTCATCTTGATCCCCGGAGACTTTAGAAGAAAATCCTAGAGTGCATTTCTTGAAATATTAATCCTGCTCGTTCACGGAGTTTCTGGATCAGCAGAAATTATTAAGGCCCCTTCTTTTACCCTTTTTAGTTTGAAAAGAATTTTCATAGCTAGAGATCTACTGAATTAGAGATGAATCGTGGTATGTTGCTTGATTTCAAGAAGGTAATATTTTTATTCTTTGATTGGCTCAATTTTTTTTTTTTTTTTTGAGATGGAGTTTGGCTCTGTCATCAGGCTGGAATACAGTGGCACAATCTTGGCTCACTGCAACCTCTGACTCCCTGGTTCAAGTGATTCTCCTGCCTCAGCCTCCCAAGTAGCTGGGATTACAGGCATGTGCCGCCATGCCCAGCTAAATTTTGTATTTTTAGTAGAGACAGGGTTTCACCATGTTGGCCAGGATGGTCTTGATCTCTTGACCTCCTGATTTTGACTTCGTGATCTGCCCGCTTTGGTCTCCCAAAGTGCTGCGATTACAGCCATGAGCCGCCGTGCCCGCCTAATTGACTCAATATTTTTAAGCAGTCTCATGAATATTAAGCACTGTGCTAGGCCATTTGCTATAAGGGTGAATTACACAGGGGCACAGCTGTGAAACTGGTAGGGAGAGGCATGTTGTAGAGATCAATACAGAGGGCAGATAAAAAAGGAAGTGCTTCATTCCTCTTGGGAGATGGGGAGAGGGAAGCAGGCATATAAGGTGTTCCAGAGGAGGATGCTGAATCTGAGTCTTGAAAGTTAGTGTGTGTCTATCAGTGGACATTGGACAGTGAAAGTCACAGTTAAGAGAGAAATGCATGCAAAGGTGTGAGGATCTGAAACAGGCGGCTGTGTTCGTGGAAGTTCAAACAGTTCAGAGAGAGAGAGAGAGAGAGAGAGAGAGAGTGTGTGTGTG
>PVKV010032547.1:0-19695 GCA_004027835.1 Alouatta palliata
CCGAAACCCCATCTTAAAAAAAAAAAAAAAAAAGAAAAGAAAATCTGGATTTTACTGTTGGCTACATGGACATGCAACATGGCCTTTCTAGTGCGTAACTTTCAAAATAATCGTAACAAAGATCAATTTCAAGGGCAGCAGTGTTGTTTTGTTTTTGCTGTTGGTGGTTTTATTGGCGTGTAATAATGACTACGTGATTGTAGATAATTTCAGATGTCTACTTAAAACAGTAACTACAGCCTGGCCAACATCGTGAAACCCTGTCTCTACTAAAAATACAAAAATTAGCTGGGCGTAGTGGCACACGCCTGCAATCCCAGCTACTCAGGAGGCCAAGACATGAGAATCACTCGAACTCGGGAGGCGGAGGTAACAGTGAGCCAAAATCGTGCCATTGCACTCCAGCCTGGGTGACAGAGCAAGACTCTGTCTCAAAAAATAAAAAAAAAGTAACTAATAATTTGCAGATAGAGATGCACAGAGAGAATTGCTTATTATCTATTGTTGCTTCAATTCCTTTATTTCTTTGACTAGTGAGAGATAGTGAATCATCTGGATTTCCAAGGACTTGGAAACACTTTGAAGAAAGTCACAAAATCAAGGTCATCCCAATATCACCGGATGTCTCCATGTCGTTACTTTGCATCTTCTTCGGTTTTTTTCCAAATAGGTTTCTGAATGCATCACTAATGAGTGTGCAAGCCTCTGAAATGTGGCGTGGTGTAGCAGACAAGAGCTGGGCTTTGGCGTTGTGTAGACCTTAGGTGTGAATCACAACTCTGAGTGGTTTTGTGCAATTTCTTCTCTGATCTTCAGTTTCCTTCTCTATAAAAAAAAGATAATGATATAGTATACCTTGGACAGTCTGAAAGTATGCTTCCTGAGACTTTTTCAGATCCTTGAATTTGCAAAAACCACAGTAGTTTATAATTTTTTCAGTTTCATTCTTCATAAAATAGGGATAATGACCATGCTTCCTGGGCTGTTGTAGTAAACTAAATAACAAATTAAATATGAACAACAAAGCTTGTTGATGTAGGTGCTGGGCTGAGATAAGCTAGGGTTGCTCAGGGAGCTAAATAATTCATTCTGGTTTATCTGCCCTTCCAAAATAAGTCCAGTTTGGAGTTAGTCACAAATAGTTGAAATTTTGATTGAAATTAGAGACTATTATGTGTGTTTTAAGTGTACTGTTTATTTCTGGGCAAACAGGAAACAGTCTGTGGCTTGAGCTGGGATCCCCAAAACCAGCGTATGAGAATAAACAGAACTGCCTATCAGCTATGAGGATCAGGATCAAGACGCACAAAACTCATTAGAAGCAGCATATGGAAGCAAGAAAGAGCCTGATCTTTATAGGGTGGATAGAAAGCAAGGACCTTATGTAAAATAAAGGTTGGGCAAAAGTAGTCAGGAAAAATAGTAGTAAGCCAGTTTAGAAGAAGGTAAAAGTATGAGAACTCCTCTTATGAGCACCTATGGAAGAACCCTTGGCCAAGGTGGTCACTGAAAACAGCACAAGTCTTTTTCAAAAGCAAGAGTTCACCTATACCAATTATCTCAAGAATTATAAGCATCCATTGAGCCAAAAACACATATAGTTCCTCAGTTTGTGACTGGTGCCTGGTGAACATACAATCATTTTTAGCTCCTTTCTTCATGTGATTTAATTATTTTGTTTTTAGGACAGGGCAGGCAGGGGCACCTGGCTTCCACTGCCACTGCCCCCCGCTTTCTTTTTGAACATTTGATTTAGTTCTTAATAGTATTTTCGTGTTAAACAAATATCATAACCATTAATGACAATTAAATCAGTTAATGTTGCTGAGAGTCTGGCCATTTGTTCTTTTCTGGCACATAATGAATGTTCAGTAAATATGTGTTGCTGGACTGAATAATTTAGGACAGTTTATACATCATTTTTATGGCATGCCACAAATATGTGTTGTGTGTCTACTTTGTGTCATACCTTGAGATAAAAATTGTGTGATCTAAAAAGAAAAAAAATTTATACCTTCAATTCTCAAAAAGTTGATCTAGTTGAGTAGATAATACATAAATAAGTAAATAAAGACCTGGTTTAATTCAACTATATGAGAAATGCTGCAACAAGTAGTTGTTTAATTACATAATAAGTGGAGGTAGACGGCGCGGTGGCTCACGCTGGAATCCCAGCACTTTGGGAAGCTGAGGCAGGCGGATCACCTGAGGTCAGGAGTTTGAGACCATCCTGACCAACATGGTGAAACCCTGCCTCTACTAAAAATACAAAAATTAGCTGGACATGGTGGCATGTACCTGTAATCCCAGCTGCTAAGGAGGCTGAGGTAGGAGAATCACCTGAACTCGGGAGTTGGAAAGTTGCAGTGAGCTGAGATTGCACCACTGAACTCCAGCCTGGGCGACAGAGTGAGACTCCCTCTCAAAAAAAAAAAAAAAGTGGAGTGACAGTGAACAAAGGCATGGGATAAAGAGAAGGCAAGGACACATTGGTGGAACATTTGGGTTGGAGATAAGTATTTGTGTAGAAGAGTGGCAGGTAAGACCAGAATGGTGGTTTGTATTTCCTAAGATTGGGATGCTCACATTTCTGATTATACCAAAGCTTTTCTTATTCTTGAGGAAAATTTGCACAATGTTGTCAGACCAGTGGACTGATCTACAAATACATTTATACTCAGCTAAATTTATCCCAATTGTGATAAATTTTTGTGTTTAACTTCTCTGTAATATTATTTGCCTACTTATCCCTTTTGGTGACATTATCATCTGCATTTCAAACTGAAGTTCACTGTCCAGCCTAAAAGATGAAAGGAAAGGAGGTCTAAGATATTTAGGCCGGGCGCGGTGGCTCACGCCTGTAACCCCAGCACTTTGGGAGGCTGAGGCGGGTGGATCACGAGGTCAAGAGATCGAGACCATCCTGGTCAACGTGGTGAAACCCCGTCTCTACTAAAAATACAAAAAAAAAAATTAGCTGGGCATGGTGGCGCGTGCCTGTAGTCCCAGCTATTTGGGAGGCTGAGGCAGGAGAATTGCTTGAACCCAGGAGGCAGAGGTTGCGGTGAGCCGAGATTGCGCCATTGCACTCCAGCCTGGGCAACAAGAGCAAAACTCCGTCTCAAAAAAAAAAAAAAAAAAAAAAAGATATTTAACACACGTGATAATTACATTGAATCACGACTCTTTGGGCTGTTTTAATCCATTCTTTTTTTTTTTTTTTTTTTTTTTGGTGCTGTGACTCGGATACGAACCGAGGTTGCTGCGGTTAATCCATTCTTAATAGCAATTTGGAGATGAGCAAAATGGATGAAAAAGCAAAACAAAAAGATTTTGCAGGGCTTCCTACTGCCTTTATTCGCTAGGAAGTTTGCTGACTCAGGAAAACGCCAAACATAGATTCGTGTGCAAATAAAAATGTGAACTTGGATAAGGATATAAGATACAAATTTCTTTTGAATTTTCCATGGTCTATGTTCTCCAAGGTCTTCTTCTGTACTCTTCCCTCCTTGACAACAGGTTCATTCCATTTGGCACTTACTATTTTCCTGACAAATTATATGTAATCAGATGATAACTTCCCAGAAGTGTGTATTAGCCATTGCTATTTTTGTCAACCAATTTTATTGAGTCTTCTTTGTGAAAATAGCCCTAGAGCTTAGTCATATGCTATTTTTCTGTTCCCTTCATGTTTCTACTAAACGCAAAGTCAATAAAACTAAAGTGATATCTTTAACAGTCTGTTTGCCTATCAACACATATGAAAATCGTGATGAATTTCCCCCTTTGAGTGAGTTCTGATTTTTGAACTAATCTTAAAAATTATTCTTCATGAGAAAACAGTGGGGGCCATTGAAAAGAGAGTAAATTCTAAACTAAAAGACTTAGGTTAGGCTGGATGCAGTGGTTCATGCCTGTAATCTCAGCACTTGGGTGGCTGAGGTGGGCAAATCACCTGAGGTCAGGAGTTCAAGACTAGCCTGACAAACATGGTGAAACCCTGTCTCTACTAAAAATACAAAAATTAGCCCAGCATGGTGGTGTGCACCTGTAATCCCAGCTACTTGGGAGGCTGAGGTAGGAAAATCACTTGAACTCAGGAGGCAGAGATTGCAGTGAGCTGAGACCACGCCATTGCACTCCAGCCTAAGCAACAAGAGTGAAACGCTGTCTCAAAACAACAACAACAACAAAACTCTAAAAGGCTTAGGTTTGAATCCACTCAACTTTGTAACTCACTGGTTGGGTACCTTTGGGAAAACTATGTTTCCTTAAGGTTTATTTCCTCCCAGTAACATGCAGTTAACAACGCTTTGCAGGGTTGCTATGCGAATTAAATGAGAGTAACTTAAGCTACTCCTCAGCCTAGAATATACTTGTAAGAAATGTTATTTCCCATTTCCTTTCTCTCACATCATTAGCATTAGTGTGATTACCTGGGTCATGAGTAAGAACACTGTTTTTAGAGATGTCGGAGCAGACCAAAAATATAATCTGTGCGGAATCACCCAGAGCCTGGCATATTGGCATATTTTGAGCTAACCTTACCAAGAGACACTATTCAAGTTGTTTTCCTAACTTGTAAAAACTTTATTAACCCATGTTGCTGTAATCAGAAATAACACCAAAACATTTAAGTTTAGTTGTGTGTGTGTGTGTGTGTGTGTGTGTGTGTATGTGTGTGTCTATTTTTAGTAGAGACAGGGCTTCACTATGTTGGTCAGTCTGGTCTACGAGCTCCTGACCTCTGCCCGCCTCGGCCTCCCAAAGTGCTGGGATTATAGGTGTGAGCCACTGCACCTGGCCTAAATTTAGTTTTAAAAGAACAAACCTCTTACATTGTTTCAGCACAATAACTATAATAAATAGAAACAAAAAAATAGGTCTTTCATAGCATTCTGACTGTTTCCAATGCCCTATTTTTCCGCTCTAATGCCTAACGCTCCAGTCTACATCTTAATTCATGTTCCCAGATAAAATATTGCATATAGAGTTTTTTTGCAAGCATTTGCTTTTTTCTTTGTAAATTATCACTTGTCATACAAGATAATTTCAGGGTTGGTTTCAGTCAGAAATATTATTAACTTAAAACCCTACATAGTGTTCCATCAGAATATTTACTAAAAGAAAGATATGTTTTCTACTGATTTTTACCTTTAATTTTTCACAAATATGTTGGAAATGTAATCATTTGAATATTTGCAGTAGTTATGAGCACAGACCTTGGTTCAATTTTGGCTCAGTCCCTTACTTGTCTTGTGACCTTGGGCAAGTTTTAAACTTACTTCTAAGCCTCAAGTTTTCATCTGTTAAATGAGAACTGTAACAATACCTGCTTCATAAACTGATTTTCTTTTTTTCTTTTTCTTTTTTACACATATTTAATCCATGCATATACTTCACAGACTGTTAAGGGAATCCATTACATAAAACACAACATACAGAGTCTAGCATAGTGCCCAGTACATAGCTAAGCAATGTCAACTTATTTCTACCAAGACTATAGTGTATTTATGTGTGTTAATATAGTCATCATATTAATGTGGTATGAAGTAGGATTTAACTGTATACCTTGAGGAATACATACATGATAACAATTGTTCCAGATCTCATCAATAACTTAGTATCAGAGCGCTCCTTTAAAAAGTTCTGAATAGATTTTCTCCTTGGAAATAATACTTTTTGAAAAGTGTAAACTTTGATATGTGCTACATACCAAAAGCACAAGTAAAGGAAGCTTTGTTGTGTTTTAATACAAACCACATGGCAAAACTTTGATCACCTTAAAATTAGGGGAGCAAACAAAGTATTGTAATAATTGATTGTTTTTCCATATTTATCTTAAGAAATGCCTTGACCATAGTCCCAGTGTGGTACCAAATAAAGATATTTACATATGTATATACATTCTGTGTATAGATGTCTTATGTATTCCATATGCTTTATTTTTGTGCATTTCTTCACTACTATTTTCATTTAATCTAAGAAGAAATCAAGAGAGCCTATTTCCTTAGTCATCTTAGTCACTATCCACCCCCACCAGCCCTCCAGGCTAAGAACATCGTGCAGACTGAGTTATTAAAGTTGATCTGAAAGAGCAATCTGTTCTAAATGACTGTCCCTGGATCTGCAACGGAACCCTGTAAATACCTTTCATTACTCTGGTGGGGCTGTATCACATTTCCCCTCATGCCACTTTTGTGTCTGACACAAGTTAGCCAGTGAGATTTGGACTTTAGATGATCCTGGTTGATTGATAGAGGAATAGTGCTTCTCCTGAGACAGGTAACCACAAATTTACTTCTCAGGGTAATGTTTTTAAGCGGGTATCCTGTTTAGTTTTTAAAAATGTTTTTAGTTTTTAAAGCTAAGTTGGTTTTGAACTTTTAAATAGTTTTTTAAAAATGTTTTTAGTTTTCCCAGGCAAGGATTTTCAGTACTGTTTAGATGAAAAAGAAATTTCTTAATGATTTCATTGTCTTTTTCAATTATATTATTGTCATGCCTTTTGTATAATATTTTCTATAATCCACCACCAATCTATTGTTTTGGATGGTCAAGAACTTGTCTTTGCTGTGAAATTTTTCTCATTAAAATTTTTTCTCATTAAAAAAATACATACCATCTCTGTTTTTAAAAAATACCACACAGAGGTTTTGTTTAGTTTTTTTCATCTGATACTGGATCCATCAAGATGAATCTACAAACTTCAAGCAAAACCTATTGAAGCTTTGGTAAATGTGAGTAATTTGTTTTAGAGAACTGGAGCCTATAGCGATATAGGAAAAATAGCAAATGCAAATATTTTATATGAATCTACTAGCGTGGAAATTCTCTCATGCCTATCGTCCAAGTGAAGACTTCCTCTGTCATAGATCTTCCAGATTCCTTGACATTCCTGTGGATCATCCCAATGTGAGTAAATTGTTTCTGTGGCTGACTGACTGAATTAAGAAAACAGCTGAAGGCAAGCACAGGATCATGTTCAAACCACAAGAAACACATGTGTTGGATGAGCCACTCAAGTTTATGGGGAAGGCTTAAGACATGTAACCAACCTTGTGTTTGCTTGCCACTTAACAAAGCTTGTGTTTAACTATGTTGGTCATTAAAAAGTTTTAAAGGTTATTTTTTGTATCAATTAACTCTGATGAAATCTTGAACTGTAGGTTTGTGGTACAATGTTTCTACAATTACAACTGAAGATAAGCAAGGGGAACTGGGTTATTTGGGAGCAGAAATCAATTTTTAAAAAGTAAAACATAAAATATGTTTGATGTGTCGTAACCAAGGTGTTCACAGTTGCTAAATATTGTTTATTTAAAACATTTATATTCAGGTTTTTTCAAAGAGCTAAAAAAATTGTGTACGGTATCTGTATTTGAAAATGTTGCAGACAAATTAAAAGAGGAAGATGGCTGCCATTCAGAATTTCTTTGGCTTCTTTTTTCTTTCTTTCTTTCTTTTTATTTATTTATTTTTTTGAGACAGAGTCTTGCTCTGTTGCCCAAGCTGAAGTGCAATGGCGTGATCTCAGCTCACTGCAACCTCCGCCTCCCAGGTTCAAGTGATTCTCCTGCCTTAGCCTCCAGAGTAGCTGTGACTATAGGCGTGCACCTCCACGCCTGGCTAATTTTTTTGTATTTTTAGTAGAGACAGGGTTTTGCCACGTTGCCCAGGCTGGTCTTGAACTCCTGAGCTCAGGTGATCCACCCTCCTCAAGCTTCCAAAGTGCTAAGATTACAGGCATGAGCCACTGCGCCTGGCCAGCTTCTTTTTTCTGTAACTCTTTTTTTTTTTTTTTTTTTTTTTTTTTTTTTTTTTTTTTTTTTTTTTTTTGCATTTTAAAACTACTTAAATTCTTCATATGGATTCCTAATTTCACTGCCCAACCAATTTTATTCTAGCTTTTAGTATGAGTTTCTTCCAACCTTAGTATTCTATACCTGAGTGAAAGAATACCAGGCTCACCATGGCAGTTTGCAGGAAAGTAAAAATGTGTTCACTTATAGTGTGTTTAAACATTGCCCTTACTGGCCACCCGAAATAGAGATTCCACTCTCCCACGTCCCCACCCAAGACCTAGCAGCACTTACATTGATTATGGCTTAAGATCTGAGTGAGATAGTGGAGGAAGATCCTCTTTTTTTTTTTTGAGACGGAGTTTCGCTCTTGTTACCCAGGCTGGAGTGCAATGGCGCGATCTCGGCTCACTGCAACCTCCGCCTCCCGGGTTCAAGCAATTCTCCTGCCTCAGCCTCCCGAGTAGCTGGGACTACAGGCACGTGCCACCATGCCCTGCTAATTTTTGTATTTTTAGTAGAGACAGGGTTTCACCATGTTGACCAGGATGGTCTCGATCTCTTGACCTCGTGATCCACCCTCCTCGGCCTCCCAAAGTGCTGGGATTACAGGCGTGAGCCACCGCGCCCGGCAGAAGATCCTCTTTTTAAATAAAAAGAAATTGTTGGCATATCCACATAAATAGAATATGCAGAAGGACAATTAAGTGGTCTTGACATTAGTATCAGCACAAGATTAGGTAAGAGAGCAAATGAACCTGTATATTGAAGCTCTGGATTACTGTGGTAATGAGAATAACCTGTCTGGAGAATTCGTTTCCTCCTGTACCCTTCTCTCTCCTCAGTATCAGTTATTTTAATCTGAATTATTTAAAAGTGTTCCTCATTTGTTTTACCTGTGTAAACATAAAATACATTAAAAAGGTGTAATTAAACCTCCAATGCAATCACAATAAACATAGAAATTTTATATCTATTCAATGTACTATAAATAGTCTCATGATGACTGAAGAGGATAAAGGTCTCTTAGTAAATTCCATGAGGTCAGAATTTTTTATGTATTTTGTGCACTGCTTTATACCCAGTATCTGGTACAGAGTAGGCATTAAGTAAATAATTGTCAAATGAATGAATGACTAAGAAGAAACCCTATAAGCAGTTGTGTGACTTAATTAAGAAAGCTAGATTTAGCCGGGCTTGGTGGCTCACGCCTGTAATCCCAGCACTTTGGGAGGCCGAGGCGGGTGGATCACGAGGTCAAGAGATCGAGACCATCCTGGTCAACATGGTGAAACCCTGTCTCTACTAAAAAAAAAAAATACAAAAATTAGCTGGGCATGGTGGCACGTGCCTGTAGTCCCAGCTACTCGGGAGGCTGAGGCAGGAGAATTGCTTGAACCCAGGAGGCGGAGGTTGCGGTGAGCCGAGATCGCGCCATTGCACTCCAGCCTGGGTAACAAGAGCGAAACTCTGTCTCAGAAAAAAAAAAAGAAAAGAAAAGAAAGCTAGATTTAAACCAATATATTTCATGCTATCAGAATCCAAGAATGATCCTTTTAAAGAATAATAACCAGCATTTAAGTCTGAATTTTCAGAGTCCTTTTTTTTTTTTTCATTTTGACTCCCCCACACCAGGAAGTCCTGACTTCTACTGTGATTAATAATGTAACAGCACATTTAATCTGTACTAAGCAATCAGGTTTTTTTCAAATTTATTTATTTATTTGTTATTTTACTATTATTTTTGAGATGGAGTTTTACTCTCTCCCCCACGTTGTAGTGCAGTGGTACAATCTTGGCTCACTGCAACTTCTGCCTCCCAGGTTCAAACGATTCTCCTGCCTCAGTCTCCTAAGTAGCTGGGATTACAGGCATGTGCCCCCACGCCTGGCTAATATTTACATTTTCAGTAGGGACAGAATTTCGCTATGTTGGCCAGCCTGGTATTGAACTCTGACCTCAGGTGATCTGCCCACCTCAGTCTCCCAAAGTGCCGGGGTTACAGGCATGAGCCACCACACCCAGCCAAGGAATTTTTAATGTTAGTTACCTTCTCTGCTTTTGCTTAGCCTTTGGACAAAACCATTCAAAAAAGCTCAGCTTTAAAATGTTAGACCTTAGCTTCATGTTGGCTTTTCATAGTCGAATTTCCTAAAATGTATCAGTGATTTAATAGGAGTAAATTTCCTATTGATTAAAATTAAAGATCTTAAAAATAAAGAGTTTTAATACTTTGAAAAATAATGCCATTTTTCGACTGATAAACTGTGGTATGATGTATTTAGTGTTAATTGCAAACATCAGTCAATAAATAACTTGGGCTTCTAGCTATAAGGGAAATTCTACAGGTAGAAGAACTGATTGACCCCCACCCCACATAGGTGCTGTCCTGCTATGGAATCCTTTTGCTCAGTTTTCTTCTGTCCAATCAGGTGGAATGTTTCACAGGCACATGGTTTATACAGCTCAAAATAACTTGGGACCTGTGAGCTGACAAATGCTCTGGCTCCGGTGGTGACAGGTTGTCCAGCTTCTGACAGCCATCTTCACTGAAACTAAGGTTAACTCCTCACTCTCTATGGACGGCTACTCTCTATTTCCAAGGGCGTGAAGAATTTGCCTCTTCTCCTGTGCTTTCATCTAAAAGTTCTCCCTGGATAATTATCATTGCAGTGGAGTGCCTGGACTGGACATCCTCATCTGGGTCAACTAAAAAAAAGAAAGGTAATATCCAGATTTAAGTTCACAAGTGTGTTTTGATAACAGGGAACTGACAGTGGAAAAGTGAATATTTCAAAGAACTCATTACCGTTACTTGAAGCCTAGGATAACTGTCTAACTATATATGATGGGACATGAAATTAAGTGAAAAATAAAGGTTTCTACATGTAAAGATTTTGAAGGGGATTGATGAGACTCACAGAGATAACAGCCTATTTGAGTTCCTAAGGAAAAATATCTCGATAGAAGAAGTCGTGACATGTTGCATATCTCATTGCCATTCTCCACACATTCATTTATTAAAAGAATGTTGTTTATACAGAGAGTATGTATGCAATGCCCATTTCCTTTTTAAAGGAAGTTGAATCCAAAATAATATGCCTGATAAAGACGTTCATTTAAAATTTTTTTATCATGTAAAAGGATATGCTTGCTATATTTAGTGTTGGGAGATCTGCTCCCTGGATTAATGTACACAACAGCTGCAGAAAGTCTTGCTCAAGGGACATTGCTCTTTTCTCCTTTCTCTCTCTCTCTCTTTCTCTCTCTCTCTCCCCCTTTTCAGCTGCATCAGAAAGACACTTGACAGTCAGTGGCAAATGTTTGGCCTGGTACATTGCACTATTAGCAGTAATTAGATGAACATCTCGAGTTATATTTTAAAAACTGTATAAGCAAAGAAAAAGATGGATTATTATGTATATCCAGTCCTCAAAAGTGAACATTACATTAATGGTGTTCAGGAATTTTATTACCTTATCAACAGATTTTTATATACTTATTAAAGATATTAACGTCAGCTTGAAAGAAACAAAACAGTTATCCAGTTTTCTTTCTCAAAAAACTATGGTTCAATTACTTCTACTTTAGGAATAATGAAATGAATCTTACAAATTCTAAATTAAAAATTTCTCATAACTTTATAGTCTCTCCTTAATAATAACAGCTCTTGAGTTCACATAAAATTCATAGCCCTTTTCTAGGAAATTGGGAATGTCTATACTTATAGCTATCATAAACATATTTTTTAAAACAAAGTAAGATATATTGTCTGACACATGATTTGACAATAAGCAAAATATTTAAAATCAAGGCCATACTGAGAAATCTGAAATATATGGGTAATATACTTACAGAGGTGTCAAGAGATAAAATTATGGGCATTACAGAATCTTATAATAATGGACTATGAAACAAACAGTTGAACACTATCCAAATTCTGGAAGTGTGTCTCTATCCTCACTTATAGTATATGGCTAATGCTACTGGAACTCATAATAATGTGTTAAAACCCCAGTCTTTCATACATCTACAATTCATAATATAGATACTACTATAATATGCTTACAAAGGCACTTCCAGTAGAACAGACACAGAACCACAATTTATGGACACAAGAAGTTGAATGAGTTTTTATCCAAGCTGGTTTTGGAATTCATAGTGGTAGTTTTTGCAATTTACATCTGAAGATATGAGACAACAGGTAAATCAGGTTCCATTTTGAAAGGATTTTAATGAACTAATGTTGGTATGTGAAAAAGTGAGAGTTCAATTTTTCAACAGTTAATTCCTACACGTAATAGGAATACTAGCTTCAGTTCATTAACCTGAAAATATAAGATAAATGCTTCTGCCAACCCTAGAATAATTAGTTTTTTTCATTCACGTTCAGATTTGACAAAGGTGCTGCTGGTCTTATGGTGTTAGATAACCAGATAGAAAAATGAAAGGCTTTTTTTTTTTAATTTAATTTTTACTTTTTTGTTTCCATATCTTGGCTAGAAAGGGTTTTCTTAACAGGTTTTCCCCTCTCCTAAGGGATGAAAAAGACTAAAGCACCACAGAGATTTTTTTTTTAAATTTCTATGGTGCTTCATGCTTGACCAAATACTTTAAAAACTGCTAGAACATTATGCATTCGCTTAAAGGGAACAACTCAGGTAGAGACCAAATGGTCTGTTTGGAAATTTAAGAACATTTTCAGCAGATATATTTTTGGTGGGAATAAACGTTGGTGGGACTATTTACCTGCAGTAGCTATAGAGTTCTCAGTGCTCACGTGTAACCAGAGTCACCTTGACAAGATCTCTGCAGGCTGCCTGTTACACAGACCTCCATTCGGAGTCCCAGTGCACTCCACTCTCAGGGAGGGGCCCAATAGAGCCTCCGGACAAAGTGCTTGAACTAGAACTTGATCTTGAGGTCCCTTGGGACACTTATCCTTCTCTCGATCTAGCAAATGTAGATTTTAAAATCCTTAATTATTTTAAAAAAATGACACACATAGCTGAAGAAAAATGAAAGTGTTAAATTTTTGCATTTAAAAAATAAGTATTTGAGTAAATAGAAATTGACAAAGGTTTCTCATCTGGGATTTCCTATATAACAGTTCAGTTCATTATGAATGGTAAGATCTTGAGAGTGATATAAAATCTCCCCATGCCTATCAACTTTGTGATAACCACCAAACCCTTTTTCTTTCTTGATCCTAGATTCTTGAAGTCTTCTTGGTTGCCTTCCATTAGCCTTTCTATGGGCCATAGGATTTATCTGTCACACTATGTCTTCGAGGTCTTTCAGATTAAATAGTACCTTTGAGCTTTGGCTGCAGTGTGTGTCACTAGCGATTTCCTACACGCTTATCCTCCTCTGGATACAAAAACATACGTAATATGCTTCGTAGGAGCCAGTCTCTTTTTCTCCCATTCAAACAAAATCTTTACTTTCTTTCCTACATTCTTACTTTTACCAATTAGATTAAAATAATAAGAAGAAAATGGCCTACTCACCTTTGACCTATTATCTAAAAGACTTTTCATTCCTTAACCTCTGCCCTTCAAGGAATGTCCCTAGTTAAACACATTCCCACTAATTCTCTGATGGATCATCTCTGCTCCACCTCTTTATCTCAAAAGATAAAGATATATTCTTTATATATATATATATATATATATATATCTCAAAAGATATATTCTTTTCTAATGTATACATTTGTCTGTATTTATCTTTGTCTATATTTATATTTTCTTTTTTCAAACTGAAAAATCTTTGAGATAATGAGTCTTATGTGACTTCCATATTATTATTGACATATCATTTCCATATTCCTCCAGTTCTTACTCTGGTAATACAGTATATACTAATTTCTTAAATTACTAATGCCATTCACACCAAAAATAGACTAGAAATAAAACTAAGATGAGATAATCACTGTAGTAGTGAGGGGATGGCTATTGTAACAGGTGTACCAAATACACTTCATCTGCACCCAGATTCTAAAAATGTGATCTGTACATAACTCTCTGGGACGGGTTCCTATTCACTGGGATTTGCTTTTTGACCCAGCAGAAGTTTCTCCAAAAGAACTGACTTGGACACTCCTCTAGGGTGAAATCATGGGATGTAGAAGGCAAAACCAACAGGTCAATACTGGCATTAAAGAGAGGGAGCAAAGTCTATTTTTTTTCTTTTCCTAAAAAGTATTCTGGGCACATTAATGACACATCAGCAGCAAAAGGTCACCTCAAATTTGCATAGTGTACAACAGTTTTAAAGTGTTTTCACAAACAAACCTGTGAAGTAAGTCGGGTAGGCCGGGCGCGGTGGCTCACGCCTGTAATCCCAGCACTTTGGGAGGCCGAGGCGGGTGGATCATGAGGTCAAGAGATCGAGACCATCCTGGTCAACGTGGTGAAACTCCGTCTCTACTAAAAAATACAAAAATTAGCTGGGCATGGTGGCACGTGCCTGTAATCCCAGCTACTCGGGAGGCTGAGGCAGGAGAATTGCCTGAACCCAGGAGGCGGAGGTTGCGGTGAGCCGAGATCGCGCCATTGCACTCCAGCCTGGGTAACAAGAGCGAAACTCCGTCTCAAAAAAAAAAAAAAAAAGAAGTAAGTCGGGTAGTTCTGCTCATCCTTGTTTTAGATAAGTTACTTAAACATGTTTATCTTTTCCTATTCTGGCTCTCTTCACAAATAATTATTAACTATGAGACTATTTTTGTGCCTGCTTCTAAACCAGATTTACATTACTTGGGAGTTCTTTGTTTTTTTCATGAATGTGCTTCCCACGCTATAGTGAATGTAGAACAGTTTTTTAAAGGTGCATGTAGCTAGATGCAGTGACTCATGCCTATAATCCCAGCACTTTGGAAGGCTGAGGTGGGAGGATCACTTGAGCCCAAGAGTTGGAGACCAGCCTGGGCAACATAGGAAAACTCCATCTTTACAACAAATTTTAAAAATTCTCTGGGCATGGTGGAAAGCACCTGTAGTCCTAGCTACTTGGGAGGCTGAGGTGGGAGGATTGCTTGAGCCCCAAACATCAAGGCTGCAGTGAGCTGTGACCACATCACTACACTCCAGCCTGGGTGACAGAGTGAGACCTTGTCTCAGAAAAAAAAGGCGCACTTAAAAAAAAAAGAGAATCCTTTTTTTTCAAAGGTTTACAAAGCTTTACAAAGGTTTAACTGACAATTTTAAAGTTGTATATATTTATGAGGTACGATGTAATGTTTTGCTATATGTATACATTTTGCAGTGATTAATTCAAGCTAATTAATATATCCATAGCCTCATATACTTACCACTTTTTTGTGTGGTGAGAAAATTTAAGCTCTACTCTTTTAGAAATATTCAAGAATACATTACATTATTACTAACTACAGTCCCCATGCTGTATAGTAGGCCTCTGTAACTTATTCCTTCTCCTGTGTAACTGGAACTTTGTACCCTTTGACCAACATCTCAGCACTTATCCCACCCAGATTTGCTTTCTCATTTAAATACTTAATACTTCACAGCCATAAAACTTCAGTATTTATGTTTGAATTCAAGTTACTTCATACTAGGTTTTGCCAATTCTCTGGTCAATGCCCCAGCTTAAATATTCATATTATAACTAAAAAATAAGTTTATTCCATATATTTCCAACCAACAGGATCTTCTTAGAGCCTGAGGAAGGATAGCACTGAGTTAACATGAGTTGAGAAACATGTCCAAAGGTATCAGCCTCAAACTTTTGTTTTTATGAACCCAACTCTCTCTCTGTTGTTGTTGTTTTTTTTTTTGTTTGTTTTGTTTTTTGAGACAGTCTCGCTCTTTTGCCCACACCAGAGTATTGAGTACAGTGGCATGATCTCGGCTCACAGCAACCTCTGCCTCCCCGGTTCAAGCAATTCTCCTGCTTTAGTCTCCCAAGTAACTGGGATTACAGGCACCTGCCACGACGTCCAGCTAATTTTTTATATTTTTAGTAGAGACGGGATTTCATCATGTTGACCGGGCTGGTCTCGAACACCCGATCTCAAGTAATCTGCCTGCCTTGGCCCGCAAAGTGCAGCGGTTACAGCTGTGAGCCACCATGCCTGGCCATAAACCTGACTCTTACATTTTCAGAAAGTTCTTAGGGCAGATCCTCTTTTCGGGAAAAGTCCTAGGGAAAAAAAAATAGAGATATTTAGGAAACTAAAGGAAGTACAGTAAGCTGTCTATGTTGCCAAATTGGTTGACGTGATTTGCTAAAGTCAGTCTTGATAACTGATGCCACATTGTTTCATTTCCAGTCTGTAGCATGTCACCACTGCCATGATCTGTTTTCAAGGGCAATTACTCATCCTTATTTTAGAAGTGGAAAAAAAATCTGGTTTTCCATTTTGTAAGAAACAGAAAAGAGGAAACGAAGTCAAATGTCACTGTGGCCAGGCGCAATGGCTCATGCCTGTAATCCCCGAACTTTGGGAGGCTGAGGCAGGCGGATCACTTGAGGTCAGGAGTTTGAAACCAGACTGGACAACTTGGTGAAACCCAATCTCTACTAAAAATACAAAAATTAGCCAGGCGTGGTGGCGCACATCTGTAATCCCAGCTACTCAAGAGGCTGAGGCAGGAGAATTGCTTGAACCCAGGAGGTGGAGGTTGCAGTGAGCCGAGATCGCACCACAGTACTCCAGCCTGGGTGAGAAAGTGGAATTCCATCTCAAAAAAAAAAAAAGTCAAATGACACTCTAAATACTGCAGCTGAAATTTCTAAGAGAACTCATGATTTTCTTTCTTAAAACCTGGTCCTGCCTCATCCCAGCAAATGATTCTGCCAATGACCTGGTTGCTCAGGGCATAAACATTGGAGTAATTGTTGACTCTGCGCTTTCTTTCACATCCCACTTTTAATCCATCAGCAAACCTCATTGGCTCTACTTTTAACAGTATCTCAAATATGAGCATTTCTGGCCATCTCCCATGGCTACCGCTCATTGGTTCAAGCCACCATCATCCCTTGTGCAGCGTGTTGCTATCGCTTCCTAACTGATTTGCTCACTTCCGCTTTTACCTCCTTCAGTTTGATTCTTTGTATATTGAACTTTTTCAAAACCATGCTGTCTGCTTCTCAAAACCTTTAAATGGTTTTCCATTCACACATTTAATAAACTTTGAAGTCTTTTCCGTGGTTTTCAAGACCTTAAACAATCTGGCCTTGTAGCTTTCTGACCTCATTTTCTTTCACTCTTCTTTTTCACTCACTTCTTCGCTCACTGGGCTTGACTTAAACATACAAAACACTCATCTCTTCAAGCCTTGACGCTTACTTCTACCTTAAGAACATTCCTTTTCCCCCAGGTAGTCACATGAATAACTTCTCCACTGCATTATAAGCTTTGCTTGACTTTCTTAGCTACAATAACACACCTTCTTCCCTCCTCCACTATTCTCTATCACCTTTTTCTATTTTATTTTCTTACTAACACCCTACTAGAGTGTCAGTGGAACGCTGAATGTTAGGAAGAGAAATAAAATAGAAAAGGGGGATAGAGAATAATGGAGGAGGGAAGAAGGTGTGTTATTTTAGCTAGGACAGAGACCTTGTCTTTTGTTTACCACTGAATCCACGGTGCCTAGAACACTGCCTGGCACATAGTAGATGTTCAGTAAATATTTATTGGCTGAATGAAGGAATTATATACTAGCACTTGTGACTTTTTAAGTACATATTTTATAAAAGTTATAAAATTAATACTTAAAAGACAAAGTTTTAAAATTAATGCTTAAAAGAGAAAATGATAATTTTCATATTTTATATTTTGGCTAATATTTTATCGGTTTAACAATCTATATATGCATTTTCATCTGAGAATCTTCAAAGATAGCATTGCTATCCTAAGGCCAGGTGCGGTGACTTATGCCTGTAATCCCAGCACTTTGGAAGGCCGAGGCAGGTGTATCACCTGAGGTTGGGATTTCGAGACTGGCCTGACCAACATGGAAAAACCCCGTCTCTACTAAAATTACAAAATTAGCCGTGTATGGTGGTGCATGCCTGTAATCCCAGCTACTTGGGAGGCTGAGGCAGGAGAATCGTTTGAACCTGGGAGGTGGAGGTTGCAGTGAGCTGAGATCATCCTTGCACTCCAGCCTGGGCAACAAGAGTGAAACTCTGTCTCAAAAAAAAAGGAATTGTTATCCTATTTGACAGATGCGGATAACTGAAATTCAGAATGCATTAAGTGACTTTCTCAAGAAAACAAAGTTACGTAGGGTTGGAGCTGGGATTCAAAGCCAGTTTTCTAATTATAATCAGATGTCCTCTGATACTTCTAGTATGAAAACAGAGCATTCCAGCCTGGCCAATATGGTGAAACCCTGTCTCTACCAAAAATACAAAAATTAGCCAGGCATTGTGGTGGGTGCTTATAATCCCAGTACTCTGGAGGTGGAGGCAGGAGAATTGCTTCATCCCAGGAGGCAGTGAGCTGAGATCGTGCCATTGCACTCCACCCTGGGCTACAAGAGCAAGAGTCTATCTCAGAAAAAAAAAAGAAAGAAAAGAAAGCCTAATTTCAGTTATTTGATCCACCATAAATAAATTTTCACTTGAAAGTCACATTAAACTTATGATTCCTTTACCAGCTTATATTTTTTCTTTGTGTCTGTAAGTTTTCTTTGTCCTCCTTTATTGGTGCTATTTTATCCTACAATTAAAAGTGAAAGACAACAATAGATTTAGCAGAAAATTCTAATGAACACATGAATTCAACAAATATTTATTGACCACCTTCTAAGGGCTACGTGTAAGCAGAGATGTTGGTGTACAAAACATAGTGAGGGAGACAGAGGAGAAAATATACACATTTAATATATTGTGATAAGTACTGTATTGGGAGACTGTGTCAAGGACAGTGAGCTTTGGGAGCATATTGGAGAGGTACCCAACTTAGGGAAGAGAAGAAATCCCAAGGCAGTGATGTCTCAGCTAGGAACCGAAGACCATGTAGGACTAGGGCTGATAAGATGGTGAAAAGAGTGAGAGGCAGCCCAAGCAAAGAGAATACAAAGATCTGAAGTCAACACAGTTCATTCATGAGACTGTATTTCAATAGAATACGGATACATTGAACTAACTATGAAGGGAGACTTTGGTCTCTTCAAAGATTTTCCCTTGGATCAAGTCACTTGGCTGGTTCTACCTCCACTTCTTGTCTATCAAATGGAGGCCACGCTACATGGCCATAATTGTTAGATAATAATGATTATTATTATAGTAATAGTAACTTCCATGTATTGAATGTTTACTAAATGCCAAGCACATTTAATCATCACTTCAACCTATGATATGGCTACTGCTATTACCTCTGTTTTTACAGATGAGTAAACTGAGGAGTATAGAGTTTAAACTTCCCCAAGTTTAAACTAGGATATTAGGAAGTGTCAGAACTAGGATTTGAAACAGTTCTATCTGACACCAAAGTGTTAGGTCATAAATACTACATCAAAACATTAAAGAAATCTTTATTTTGAATACCTGAAAGTTTTGTTATTATAATAATTTCTCATAACCATAAGCAGAAGAACAGGTACACCAACACCTCAATTGGGTTCTTTTCTTAAAAAAAAAAAAAAAAAAAACCTTATCTAAGAATTTTCTTTTCCATTTCCACCACAAATATAAACTTTTTTTTTTTTTTGAGACGGAGTTTCGCTCTTGTTACCCAGGCTGGAGTGCGATGGCGCGATCTCGGCTCACCGCAACCTCCGCCTCCTGGGTTCCAGCAATTCTCCTGCCTCAGCCTCCCGAGTAGCTGGGACTACAGGCACGTGCCACCATGCCCAGCTAATTTTTGTATTTTTAGTAGAGACGGGGTTTCACCATGTTGACCAGGATGGTCTCGATCTCTTGA
>PVKV010032548.1:0-19710 GCA_004027835.1 Alouatta palliata
AAAAAAAAAAAAAGGAAAAAAAACTTAGGCACGGTGGCACATGTTTGTAGTCAAGCTAGTTACTCAAGAGGCTGAGTCAGGAGGATGTCTTGAGCCCAGGAGTGGAAGGCTATAGTGAACTCTGATTGCACCACTGAACTTCAGCCTGGGCAGCAGAGTGAGACCCAGTCTCTCTCTCTCTCTTTTTTTTTTTTGCGTTAGAGTTTCACTCTTGTTGCCCAGGCTGGAGTGCAATGGCGCAATCTCAGCTCACTGCAATCTCTGCCTCCCAGGTTGAAGCAATTCTCCTGTCTCAGCCTCCCAAGTATCTGGGATTACGGGCATCCGCCACCATGTCTGGCTAATTTTTTGTATTTTTAGTAGAGACAGGGTTTCACCATGTTGGCCAGGATGGTCTTGATCTCTTGACCTTGTGATCTGCCCACCTCAGCCTCCCAAAGTGCTAGGATTACAGGCGAGAGCCACCACGCCTATCGAGACCCAGTCTCTTAAAAAAACCAAAAAAAATTATTACACCCATTGCCCACCCCAGCCCTGCCCGCCTCCCTATCTTCTTTCTTGGTTTTGTTTTTCTCCATAGTATTTATCATGCTCAGACACACACAAGATTTATCTATTTATCTATTTTTGTTGTTTTTAATTGTCTTTCTCCCCCCTCTAAAATGAACACTCTGTGAGCCCATGGCATTTCGCCCACTTGGCTCACAATGCCTATCCCACTGAAGACATCCAATAAACAATTTATAGAATAAATGAATTATCTATCTGATACCTCATCAAGAAATTGATGGCCACCTTTGAACCTCTAATTGGTGACCCCTGGCAAAGCTGAGGATCTTTAGCTTTAAGCAATGGGCAAAAGGTTGACCTCTTTGCTACTGATTGACTTTTCTTCTTCATTATACCCTTGGGCTGGATGGGGAAGCTGTGTGAATCAATCCTTCATTAGCTTCCTCTCTGAGGACTAGGGCTTCCAAGGAATTGGATATGAAAAGGCAGAGAGGAAGGAGGAGGATATGAGATGCCAGATGGGGGAGGGTGGTGGGGGGAGGCAGGTCCCAGAAGAAGTCAGCTGGGGCCCAGGCGGGATGGCACTGTGGCTGCAGGTGATGGAGCCAGCCTGCTTGGGCTGAAGTCCTCAGTCAGTCTTCACTGCTGGGTAATCTGGGGTAAGCACCCACTGCTCCTTCCTCAGCTTCCCCACCTCTCACATGCGGCTGACCCTCACAGCCATCTCTTGGGGTTGCTCTGAAGATGAAATGAGATCATCTATGTAAGCACCTGGCACTTAAAAGCAGAGAGAGGGCACCAAGGAACCTATGGTCTGTCCTTATTTGGGGAATGGGGGTGGACATCACCCAGCAGGGCGTGGGCCATGGTATGGCAGAGCCAGGACTAAGGGTCAGTAGCCTTTCAGGGCTTTCTCTGCAGGATTTCCCATGTTCTCACCACCTAGAGTCACTCCCCGCCCAACTGCCCCCTCCCACCAAGCGCTCCTCAAACTAGGTAGGGGGGCTCTCACAGATCTCTTTCCTTCCGCCTGCGGTTCTTTCTGTGAACCAGGACCCTGGGACCAGCTGGTGGTTTCCACCGGAGTAGCCTAAGGGTGAATTTAGTTAGGAATGTGCCCTTAGCTCAAGAGAACCCATCCCCCACCTTCCACTCCCCATCCCCACCCCCTGACCGCAAGTTCCCCACCCACCTGTGGCCTGGCCAGCAGCAACCTCTGCTAGCTGTAGCTCTTGGTGAGGGTGACATCAGCCCTGCAATGCAGGCTGGGCTGGTTTACCCGCAAGTTTCGCCTCTCCCTGGGGAGACTGGATTATCTTACCCTGGGAGCAGAGTGAATGGTTAACCAGCTCATCCTGGAGGGCCTCAAAGGCCCATCCTGGGGTGCAGGCCTACAGGGCAAGGGGCTGCGTGGACGCTAGCCAGAGCTGGGGTATGTGACCACCCATCCTTGACCACCACCTTCTTATCTGCATCACTGCTCACAAGTGTCATAAAAATGTGTCTTTAGCATATATTAAATATATATGACATAGAAGGCTCCCTGATAGCAAATAACACTTTCCATTTTGTACAAGCTTGGGTGGCTTTTTATTCATCTGTCATTGTTTTAAAGTACATATTTCTGTGCCAGGCACGGTGGTTCATGCCTGTAATCCCAGCACTTTGGGAGGCTGAGGCGGGCAGATCATGAGGTCAGGAGATCGAGACCATCCTGGCTAACTCAGTGAAACCCCGTCTCTACTAAAAATACAAAAGATTAGCCAGGCATGGTGGCAAGCACCCATAGTCCCAGCTACTCAGGAGGCTGAGGCAGGACAATTGCTTGCATTCAAGAAGCAGATGTTGCAGTGAGCCGAGATCACAGCTACCATACTCCAGCCTGGGTGACAGAGCAAGACTCCATCTCAAAAAAATAAAAAAATAGAGTACATATTTCCATCTAAATTTAAGTGTATGTTTAGGCCAGCTGTGGTGGCTCACGTCTGTAATCCCAGCCCTTTGGGAGGCCGAAGTGGGCAGATCACAAGGTCAAGAGATGGAGACCATCCTGGCCAACATGGTGAAACCCTGTCTCTACTAAAAGTACAAAAATTAGCTGGGCGTGGTGGTGCGTGCCTGTAATCCCAGCTACTTGGCACACTGAGACAGGAGAATCACTTGAACCTGGGAGGCAGAGGTTGCAGTGAGCCGAGATCGTGCCACTGCACTCCAGCCTGGGTGACAGACCGAAACATCATCTCAAGAAAAAAAAATTCCTTTTTACCCCTGAAGATCTCAGCATTCCAACTGCTCCATTCATCAGTATTTAGATTACCCATGACACCAAAAGTACTTCCCAATCCAGAAATAGACTCAGGAGTTGATATAAAATATTGAACCAGTATAATATTAGCAATTTCGAGAAGCAAGTTCTTGACTTGGGAAAGAAGGAATTCCTCTCATTAAGAGATGTTTGCCCACGGGGAATGCTGCATAGAAAAGAATTTGGCTGGAACTCTTTCTTTCCATTATGACTCCATTCACACTTGCATTGTTTCCTTTTTCTTTTCTTCTTTTTTTTTTTTTTTTGAGACAGAGTCTCACTCTGTCACCCAGGCTGGAGTGCCACCAGTGGCCCGATCTCAGCTCAAGCGATTCTCCTGCCTCAGCCTCCTGAGTAGCAGCTGGGATTACAACTGTGCGCCACCACGCTTGACTAATTTTTGTATTTTTAGTGAAGACAGGGTTTCGCCATATTGGCCAGGCTTGTCTCAAACTCCTGACCTCAAGTGATCTGCCTGTCTGGGCCTCCCAAAGTGCTGGAGGGAAGCCCAGAGGTGAGCCACTGTGCCTGGCATGTTTTGTTTTTCTTTTTCTTTTTTTTTTTCTTTTTTTTTTATTTAAATTGAAATGGTCCAGGTGAAATGTTTCGTTTTTCAAAATAAGATTTATCCTGATGGCTGTGAATTTTTAAAAGAGAATTGTTTAGTGTTACAGCTCTTTTAGAATTTGTCTAGCAGGCATTCTGGTTTTTGCCGGAAAGCCCAAAAATATAAAAAATAAAAAATAAAAGAATTGTTGGCTGGGTGTGGTGGCTCACGCCTGTAATCCAAGCACTTTGGAGGCCAAGGCAGGCGGATCACCTGAGGTCGGGAGTTCAAGACCAGCCTGACGAACATGGTGAAACCCCGTCTTTAAAAAAAAAAGAGAATTATTTTTCATGACACAGTTCTGTGTAACCATTCTCTTTTCAGAGGTAGATGTACTGACTTTAGGAGCTGGCAAATAATCCTCTAAAAATGCAAATGCAAATTATATATTAAAATATAATTTTTTTTCTCCAGAAACATCACAAGATTCTGGATTTTTAAAAACATAGAGTTAACAAATTATACACATATGTATGTAAAGATGTGTGGTGTGTATTACACACATTGGTAGATATAAACCTTGAAAGAACACTATGGGGGGCCAGCCATGGTGGCTCCCACCTGTAGTCTTAACAGTTTGGGAAGCTGAGGTGGGCAGATCACTTGAGCCCAGGAGTTTGAGACCAGCCTGGGCAACATAGTGAGATCCTGTCTCTAAAACAAATCAAAACAAAGCAAAGCCTGGCGTGGTGGTGTGTGCCTGTTGTCCCAGCTACTCAGGAGGCTGAGATGCGAGGATCACTTGAACCTGGGAAGTCGAGGCTGTTGTGAGCCGAGATTGCGCCAGTGTACTGTAACCTGGGTGAGAGAAGAGACCCTGTCTCAAAAAAAAAAAACTATACAAGAAAGGCATTCAATAAAACACATCAGGATTGATGATCATGTATCCACTGATTTATTCACAAATATTTAATGAGCTACTATTATCTCTTGAGTACTGTACTAGATACTGAAGGTTCAAAGGGGGAAAAAAAGAGTGATCACTTCTCTAAAGGCTTTGTAGGGTGTGAGATTACCACACAACATCCAGTAAACTATACCGTTGAGTAAGGCATGGCTGCTAGATAGTGATCATCTGAGTCAGAAAGTAGAATCAACTGGTTTGCAGGGCTGGGCTGCACGGAGGTACCCAAGGCACACGTGGAGCAGTAGCAACTTCCACAGGTCTGGGGCACAGAGGGCCACTCAGCATGAGGGCCCATCCCCAGCAATGAACATGCTCCTTGGAGAGAAATCTCACATCCCAGTATTTCTGGATCATTGTGCCTAGAGACCATAGTGGTAGGAGTGATAAGGTTTAGCTGTGTCCCCACCCAACTCTGAACTTGAACTGTATCTCCCAGAATTCCCATGTGTCGTGGGAGGGACCTGTCAGGCAATAACTGAATTATGGGAGCCTGTCTTTCCCGTGCTATTCTCATGGTAGTGAACAAGTCTCTCAAGATCTGATGGGTTTATTAGGGGTTTCCACTTTTGCTTCTTCTCATATTCTCTTGCCACTGCCATGTAAGTGCCTTTCATCTCCTGCCATGATTCTGGGGTCTTCCCCAGCCATGTGGAACTATAAGTCCAATTAAACCCCTTTCTCTTCCCAGTCTCGGGTACGTCTTTATCAGCAGTGTGAAAATGGACTCATACAGGCTGGGCATGGTAGCTCATGCCTGTAATCCAAGCACTTTTGAGGCCAAGGCAGGCGGATCTCCTGAGGTCGGGAGTTCAAGACCAGCCTGACCAACATGGTGAAACCCCGTCTTAATAAAAAAAAAAAAAAAAGAGAAAAAAGAAAATGGACTCATACAGGGAGTCTGCCTACCGCAACCTTGTGTGAGGATTCTCTGCCGGGACAATCCTCCAGGGAGATTGGCTCCCTCTCCATTCTGGAAATGACTTTGTTTGTTTTCATCACAAGTCCCTGGGGATTTCCCAGGCTCAGTCTTCTCACTACTCAGATCCTGCCCTACGTATTGTCTCTGCTGTTGACTCGTAACTTAGAGATATGGGACGTCTAGTCACCGGGTTCCACTTGGTTTCTGGAATGTATATGGATCCATGGCAGTATGAAGTTCCTTGGATGGCTTCGCTTGGGCACTGCCCAGTCAGACAGGTGTGAGAAAAAGGCACCAGCAGGCTTGGAATGCAGCCCACAGATGGGCCACCTCTCAGCTGTTTGTCGGGTGGGTACAGAGTGGACGGCCAGCCCTATGTCAAAGGCCTGGGAACACGAAGGCTCCCAGGAGAGCCCAGTAGCACCTGCTTGGTTCTTTGGATGGAGAGCTTGCATTTGACCCCTTTTCCACCTCCTCTTTCTCCTGTTCCCAACATGTGTCCTGAATTTCCCAGCTTAGCAGATCTAGTTATCCCCACAGACAGGGATGAAGGAGAAGTCCTTTGCTCTCACAGCCTGTTGAATTTTCTTCTTTAGTTGCCCTGTCCCATTGCCACATCTGCAGACACTGTAAATTCTAACATATTTTAATGTTTCTCCTGGGCTCAAGTGATTCTTTGATCTTAGCCTCCCAAGCAGTTGGGACTTCAGGCATGTACCTCCACACCCAGCTAATCTTCAACTTTTGTATATTGATGAGATTTCCCTATGTTGCCCAGGCTGATCTCAATCTCCTGGGCTCAAGTCATTCTCAGCCCCTCAAAGTGCTGGGATTACAGGCGTGAGCTATGTGCCCAGATTCCACAATCTGCCTATACTTTAATGCCATGGCACTGTATGTTTAAAATGGGACCTTCCAGACAGCTGAATACGTGGAGGTTCCCGGAGGGTGGTTTGCACAGGGAGGGCGTGGAAGCTCCATGCCTCTTCCCACATGTGTTGCCCTATATATCTGTCTGTCTGTATCCTTTGTAATATCCTTTTTTTTGTTTGTTTGTTTTGAGTTGGAGTCTAGCTCTGTTTCCCAGGTTGGAGTACAGTGGCACAATCTAGGCTCACTGCAATCTCTGCCTCCCAGGTTCAAGAGATTCTCCTGCCTCAGCCCCCTCAGTAGCTGGGATTACAAGTGTGCGCCACCACATCTAGCTAATTTTCATATATTTAGTAGAGATGAAGTTTCACCATGTTGGCCAGGATGGTCTCCATCTCCTGACCTCGTGATCTGCCCGCCTCGGCCTCCCAAAGTGCTGGGATTACAGGCATGAGCCACCACGTCCAACTTGTAATATCCTTTATAATAAAGCAGGAAACTTGGTTGATTGCAGTTCTGGCCCAACTCACCCCTCTCTTTGGACCACAAAGAAATGAAATCATCTGGTATCTGAAGCATCATTGACCTTAAGGATGAAGACATGCTCCCAAGTATTCACTAATGTCATGGGAAGAGAATTCCTTCCAGATGCAAAATCACCTCCAAATCCAGATCACCTTTCTTGACTTGTCTATTTTGGGCATCATCCATCTTAAACGTTCACACTCCATTTGAGTATCTTAACAATGCAGTATTTCTTCTTTCACTTTTTTTACACTTTGGTGCAATTATGTGCCTGCTTAACCTAACCTGTGCTGACTGTACAATATGAACCCACTCTTTTGAAGTAGAAGATGCTGTTCTTCTGATAAATATGTTAGTCCCTCCTTGGAATCTGTGGATTTGAAGATGACTCCTGCCTTCTTACAACATGGAAATCAATCAAGTGTTTAAAAAAGGCTGCAAGGCAGACAAGATACCAGCTGGGGGTCAATAGGAGAGCACAGTCAGGGGAAGATCTGTCCCAACGGAATGACACCAAAACATCTTTTGGAATAAATTATTTTTCTGATTTCTTTTTTTTATTTTTGAGACGGAGTTTCGCTTTTTTTTTTTTTGAGACAGAGTCTCACTCCGTCACCGGGCGCCAGGCTGGAGTGCAGTGGCGCGACCTCTGCTCACCGCAACCTCCACCGCCCGGGTTCAAGCAATTCTCCTGCCTCAGCCTCCCGAGTAGCTGGGACTACAGGTGCATGCCACCACGCCCAGCTAATTTTTTTGTATTTTTAGTAGAGATGGGGTTTCACCATGTTGACCAGGATGGTCTCCATCTCTTGACCTCGTGATCCGCCCACCTCGGCCTCCCAAAGTGCTGGGATTACAGGCATGAGCCACCGCGCCCTGCCCGGAGTTTCGCTTTTATTGCCCAGGCAAGAGTGCATGGTGCGATCTCAGCTCACTGCAAGCTCTGCCTCCCGGGTTCAAGTGATTCTCCTGCCTCAGCCTCCCGAGTAGCTGAGGTTACAGGCATGCACCACCATGCCTGGCTAATTTTGTATTTTTAGTGGAGATGGGGTTTCTTCACATTGATCAGGCTGGTCTCAAACTCCTGACCTCAGGCAATCCACCTGCCTCAGCCCCCCAAAGTGCTGGGATTACAGGCGTGAGCCACTGTGCCCGGCCTATTTTTCTGATTTCTTTGGACGAAATGGTTAAAATGGTACTGTTATGTGTATCTGACCACAATTCAGCCCCTCCAACTGATAAACATAACATTTTGCTGTGACACCTGGAAGCATTTAGAAGTGGATTGAGAACCTTTTAAATAGTCTGCCCGTTTTACTTAAATGTAATTCCAAAGGAGACTTCACATCTCTCTCTCTGTCTCATCAAAAGTTTGATGTCCTAGTTATCACTTTCCTAGCATACATTAAAGTGAATTAACACCTATTAAATGTTTAGAAATGTTTGGCCATGTGCCACCTAAGCTCATCTTCAGAACCGCTAGTAGTGCCCTTGCCCACACCTTGGGAAGCCCTGCCTTTCAGAAGGTTCCTCCAGTGTAAAGAGCGCAGATTGCGGAGGCCAGCAGATCTCAGGCCTCATCCTGGCATTGCCGCCTAGAGCTTGTAACCTTGAGCAAGTGGCTGAACCTCTCTGAGCCTCAGTTTCCATAGCCATAAAGTGGGGTGCTAAGAGTCCCTGCCTTGTGGGATTAGTGAGATTAACTGATGTGATGCACCTGAAGCTTGCTGTGCGGCACATACCATCTCTCCACTGCTCTACTGTTGTTGAGAAGAGGGCAAAGCAGTATCTGGTCACCTCCTCCAGGAACCCTTCACCGACCCCCTCCTCCACTGGCCCAGAGTGGGTTCAGTTCTCACTCTGCTCCTCAGATTCCCAGGGAATGTCTCTAAGGTAAGATTGGTATCCAATAGCAATTGAGGTGAGAGACTGCGACAGTTGCCCTCGGAGATGTCTACCCGGGGTTGGCACTAGCGTGGTCAGTAGCTTTAGGGAAATGTGCAGTGCACAGCTCTACCACTCTGCAGTGTGGCCAGGGTCTACGGTGAGCATCACAGATTCAACTGGTGAGAAATGCTTGGCATCAGGTGGTGGTAGGAGGAGTTGGCTTCCCTGCCCCTCATTAAGGTCAGCATGCCAGGCCCCCCCCCTCCAGCCAAGGGAAGCCCTTTCCAACAAGCCCTAAACTGTTGACCCAGGGACAGCAGTCAGTCACTTGCCCGGCACTTGGTGACCCACCACTGTCCATTTAATGTCTGGAAGGAGGCTCAGAAATTCCCCCAGTGTGGCTGGGCGCAGTGGCTCATGCCTGTAATCCCAGCAATTTGGGAGTCTGAGGCAGGTGGATCACGAGGTCAGGAGTTTGAGACCAGTCTGGCCAACATGGTGAAACCCCATCTCTATTAAAAAAAAAAAATTAGCTGAATGTGGTGGCAGATGCCTGTAATCCCAGCTACTCAGGGGGCTGAGGCAGGAGAAGCACTTGAACCTGGAAGGCGGAGGTTGCAGTGAGCCGAGATCGTGCCACTGCACTCCAGCCTGGGCGACAGAGTGAGACTCTATCTCAAAAAATAAATAAATAAAAAATAAAAAAAGAAAGAAATCCCCCCAATGCAGCATGTCCTACCTCACCGCCAGCCAGGAAGCTCTGCCTGGGCAGAATAATGACCCTGGCAATCCTAACATTTGGATTGGGTTTCACCATTTATAAAACACCTTCACATTTGTCACCTCCTTGGGTCTTCATATGACAATTCTGAGGTAGTCAAAGCAACTATTATTCTTCCTATTTTATAATGAAAGAATAAAAAACTAATATCTAAGTAAAAATAAGCCAGACACCAAGGGACAAAGGCGACATGATTCCATGTACATGAGGTGCCTACAGCAGTCACATTAATGAAAACAAAGTGAATGATGGTTGCTGGGGTGCTGGGGAGGGAGCTTGGGGAGTTATTGTTTAACAGGTACAGAGTTTCAGTTTGGGAGGGTGAAAAGAGTTCTGGAGATGGATGGTGACAATGATTGCACAAGAATGTGACTATACTTAATGCCACAGAATTAGACATTTAAACATGGTTATGACTGGGCGCGGTGGCTCATGCCTGTAATCCCAGCACTTTGGGAGGCTGAGAGGGGTGAATCACCTGAGGTTAGGAGTTCGAGACCAGCCTGGCCAACGTGGTGAAACCTTGTCTCTACTAAAAATACAAAAATTAGCCTGGTGTGGTGGCAGGCTCCTGTAATCCCAGCTACTCAGGCTGAGGCAAGAGAATTGCTTGAGCTCAGGAGACGATGGTTGCAATGAGCCGAGATTGCACCACTACACTCCAGCCTGAGTGACTAAGCAAGACTCCGTCTCAGAAAAAAAAAAAAAAAAAGTTAAAATGACCAATTTTATAATATGTCTATTTTACCACAATTTAAAAAACATTTCAAAACTAATAGCCAACATTCGGCCGGGGGTGGAGGCTCATGCCTATAATCCCAGTACTTTGGGAGGCTGAGGTGGTCTGATCGCCTGAAGTCAAGAGTTCAAGACTGGGCAATATGGTGAAACCCTGTCTCTACCAAAAATACAAAATAGCTGAGTGTGGTGGTGCACACCTGTAGTCTCAGCTACTTAGAGGTTGAGGAGGAGGATTCTTCAGCCTGGGAGACAAAGGTTGCAGTGAGCCGAGATCGCACTATTTGCACTCCTGTTTGAATGACAGAGTGAGACTGTCTCAAAAAAAAAAAGGTCAACATTTACTAGTATTGTTATCTAACCCAGCAGCCAGAGTGATCCAGCTGAGTCATGAGTGAGCTATGACTCTCCTCTGCTCAGAGCCCTCTAAGGCGTTCCTCTCACTAGAGCACACACTGAGCCCCTACACAGAGTCCTGGGGGAACTGGCACCAAGGTCCGTGTTGGACATCCTCTTCTCTGCCCTCTCCCTCCCTTCCTGCAGCAGCACTGGCCTCTTTGCTGTCCTCCTAACGTGCCACACATGGCTCCACCTCAACACCTTGCCCTGCCTCTTTGCTTGCCCCAGTCCTCCCCTCCAAGCTCACCAGGATCTGTCCCTCAGTGGCTCCAGGTCTTTATTCAAATAACCCCTCATCAGGAAGACCTCCCTGGCAACCCCTCCCCACCTGTCCTGTGCTTTCTCTTTCTCCCCAGCACTCATCATTATCTAATGTGTGAGATATTTGTGTATTTATCTTGTTTCATGTCTATCCCCCACTAGAATGGAGGCTAATGTGGGCAGGCAGTAGTCTGTTTTGTTCACTGATGTATCCCAGCCCCTAGAAGGGTACCTGGAACCTAGTGGATGGTCAAGAAATATGTGTTAGCCAGGAGTGGTGGCTCACACCTGCAATCCCAGCTACTTGGGAGGCTGAGGCAGAAGGATCACTTGAGCCCAAGAGTTTGACACCAACCTAAGCAGCATACCGAGACCCCACCTCTTACCAAAAAAAAAAAAAAAAAAAAAAAAAAGGCCAGGCGCCGTGGCTCGTGCCTGTAATCCAAGCACCTTGGAGGCCAAGGTGGGCAGATCACCTGAAGTCGGGAGTTCAAGACCAGCCTGACCAACATGGTGAAACCCCATCTTTAAAGAAAAAAAAAAAAAGAAATTAAAAAAATATATATTTGTTCTTAAAAAAAAAAAGATTTGTTGACTGCATGGAGTTTTTAAAATTTCCTATGGCCCACGTACTCATAAGCATCCTTCATGGATTAACCCTGGGAGGCAGGTGGTATTATTTATTCTCACTCTACCTGGGTTCTAACCTGATAATTGCTGAGGCCCCTTCAAATGTCCTTGGCCTTCTATCCCCTGCCTTCTCTCCACTCCTTGAAGTGGGAAAACGAAACCTAAAGTGCCTCCCTCCCCTGAGTGGGCCACGTGGCAAACTGGCCAATGGCTCAGCACCAGCCGCTCTCTATTGCATCCTGGCCGTAGGCTGAGTGGGTAGGGACCGAGACCATGCTGTGAGGGAGGACAGGTGGGCCAAGGGCAGTGCCAGCGACAGGCCCAGGGGGTAGGGGGAAGGTGAAATAAAGGCAGAGGAGACTTCTCCCAGTTGAGGCATACTTACCCAAGGCCTCTGCCCCTACCCAGACTCCTGACTCTGATCTGCCTAAAATAAATCCAGGGGCTGCACATGCCCTGGAGGCTGGTGGTTGGAGGGCAAATAAAGGCAACTCACGGCCGGGCACAGAGGCTCACGTCTGTAATCCCAGCACTTGGGGAGGCCAAAGCAGGCAGATCACAATGTCAGGAGTTCGAGACCAGCCTGACCAACATGGTGAAACCCCATCTCTACTAAAAATATAAAAATTAGCTGGGCGTGGTTGCTCATGCTTGTAATCCCAGCTACTCAGGAGGCCGAGGCAGGAGAATTGCTTGAACCCGGGAGGCAGAGGTTGTGGTGAGCAGAGATCGCACCACTGCACTCCAGCCTGGGCGACACAGCCAGACTCCATCTCAAGAAAAACAAAAAAGAAAACAAAAGGCAACTCATGGCACTGCATGCTGCCCCTTGGTGGGCAGCTCCCGGATCCCAGGGTACCAGCCCCCTTGGGGTGTGATGTGGGCAGCCTCTGAGCTGTGTGAGGTGCAAACAAGAGACCCGGGTTGCCTTTGCCCTCTGCCCGCCCCTTGTCCTCTGTTTACATCCTCCCTTCCCGTAAATGAGTTGGGTGCTGGGCCCCACTGGCCCTGATCCAGACGCACCTGTAGGACAGGTTGGGCAGAGCTCTTGGGGGTGGAGAGCGGGTGGCAGTACTGGCAGGTGTTTCAGGCCCTTGGGGAGCAAGCTCTGTTCCTTTCCATGGCAGTGCTGCTGCCAGGCTCTTGCTGCCTTGGGCCAGGAATTCTTGGCCAACTCCAAAAAGATAGGATGCCTCCATCGGGGGGGCTACCTTGTCCAGGGAGTGCCAGAAAGTTGTGTTCAAGCCCTCAGAGATAAGAGGACCAAAGATTCTTTATCTTCAGTGGGCGTTTCCTAGCGGAAAACAGGTCTAGAGAGAGACAGAGTAGAATTGGCAGTAAGACCCACACTTGAGCTGCTAGCTGCCTTGATGGGAGGCCCTACTGTAACGTGGTGCCCGGGAGGAGGTGGTGGCATTGGGCACCCCGGGTGGCTCTGCCTCTGTCTGGGCTTTGTTCTGCAGTCAGGTCAGTTGAGGAAGCAGGAGTGAACCTGGAGCTAGGTTTCTGGAAGGAGCGAGGGGGAAAGGCAGACTTGGGCAAGGGATGTAGGTGTCAGATGAGGCAAGTCTGAGTCAGCCTGTGTCCCAGAGGAAGAGAAACACCAGTGTCCAGCTCCAGGGCATTTGCAGCCTCCAGATTTATTTAGGCAGGGCAGAGTCGGGAGTCTGGGTCGGGGCAGAGGCCTTGGGTAGGTGTGCCTCAGTTGGGAGAAGTTTCCTCCACCGCCAGAGGATTAACTGACCAAGTTCACGTAAGATGTGTTTTCCACCTGATCTCTTGTCTCTCTCAACAACAATGATGACTGTGTACTCAGTCAACAAATATGTACTGACTACTTACTATGTGCCCAGCCCTTTGCCGAGCGCTTAGATCACAACTGTGTTCATTGGTGACTTTACCAATCTGTGGCATCCATCTCAGTGGGGTACAGTCCTGATCAGCTCTTTCTCCCATTCCCTCCATCACTCCTCCGTCCCTCACCTGCAGTTACTGCATCTCTTGACTCTCATCAAATTGTCTTGATGTCTTCTTCACCAGATGGCCATGACCTCAAACAGGACATCCTTCAGTTTCCCACCCTGCTGAATCTGCACCACCTTCCCTCCAGAGGAGTAGAAGAGGTGTCAACCCTGTCCCCATGCCGGGGGTCCCATTCCTGCTCAGCTTCTCTGGATGGGAGATTAGCACACAGAGGTTCGGTTCTAAGATCACCTGGGTGCCTGCTTTTGGGGGTCCTGCTGAGCAAGGCAGAGGCTCAGGGTGCCTGCAGGAGAACTGCTGGCTTAGCCTGCTCCCTGCATTGTGCCTGGAGATGCCTGTGGCAAAACCTTGCAGTCCCCACGCCTGATGCTGTATGTCCTGGGACACAGTGACTTGGATTTCATCTTGTCCTTTGCCAAAGACCTATGCATATTCTGGTGATGGTGGTTTTCTTCAACAGATCTTTACAAGAAGGCTGTCTCATTTCCTTTACAATGGACACTTAGGTTAGCTATGGGCAGCCTGGGGCCAGGGGTTCCCTAACCAACCCCTAGTGAAAGGGTTCCCAACTCCAAGAAGTATTGGGGTTGTATCCCTGGTCATATCCTCTGTCATCCATATGGGCTGTTAGCTCTGTGATTTTTTTTTTTTTTTTTTTTTTTTTTTTTAATAAAGATGAGGTTTCACCATGATGGCCAGGCTGGTCTTGAACTCCTGACCTCAGATGATCCACCCACCTCGGCCTCCCAAAGTGCTAGGATTACAGGCGTGAGCCACCACACCTGGCCAGCTCTGTGATTTTTGTTCACAGCCCCCAGGCTATCTCTTAGCTCTAGAAGGAATTGTTCAAGGTCCTGCAGGTCCACGGCTCACTGCCTACTGCCACTTACCACAAGCCTGTAGTGCCAAAGTCCAGTGAAGCATTTCGCCAGTGCTGGGAAAGCAGCCTCGTTGCAACCCCTGCAGCCCAATGGATTCCAAGCCACTTGTCCCATCTCTGCTAAATTCACAGCCCACAGTTACCAGCCCATAGCAGCTGTGGCTCCCTCTCCCATGCCTAATCCATTCCCTGTACCTGAGTTAGCTGCAGGCCTCCCACAAGGGACCCAGGATACTAACTGGCAGATAACGGACTAGGCCAAGAAGTTGATGGAGGTGGATATCTGTCTTCAAGAAGCTCAGGGGCTAACTAAAACAGATGCAGGGAATGTAAAACTTCGCTACCATCTTAGGTTCTGTTGCTGGGGACTGTGAATTAAACTGACAAAAGACACGTTAAGGTGGCATGCGCCTGTAGTCCCAGCTACTCGGGAGGCTGAGGCAGGAGAATTGCTTGAACCCGGGAGGTGGAGGTTGCAGTGAGCCGAGATCACGCCACTGCACTCCGACCTGGCGACAGAGCGAGAGTCCATCTCAAAAAAAAAAAAAAGGAAAAGCATTTAATAAGATTTTTTTTTTTTTTTGAGACGGAGTTTTGTTCTTGTTGCCCAGGCTGGAGTGCAATGGCATGATCTTAGCTCACCGCAACCTCCGCCTCCTGGGTTCAAGCGATTCTCTTGCCTGAGCCTCCTGAGTAGCTGGAATTACAGGCATGCGCCACTGCACCAGGCTAATTTTGTATTTTTAGTAGAAACAGGGTTTCTCCATGTTAGTCAGACTGGTCTCGAACTCACAACCTCAGATGAACCGTCCTCATTCTCCCAAAGTGTTGGGATTACAGGCATGAGCCATCGAGCCCAGCATTGTTTTTTTTTTTTTTTTTTTTTTTTTTTTTTTGAGACAGGGTCTTCCTCTGCCATCCAGGCTGGAGTGCAGTGGCATGATCTCGGCTCTCTGCAACCTTCACCTCCCCTGTTCAAGAGATTCTTGTGCCTCAGCCTCCTGAGTAGGTGGGATTACAGGTTTCTACTACCACACCAGCTAATTTTTGCATTTTTAGGAGAGACAAAATTTCACCATGTTGCCCAGGCTGATCTCGAACTCATGGCCTCAAGTGATCTACCCACCTCAGCCTCCCAAAGTGCTGGGATTACAAGCATGAGCCACTACTTCTGGTCCCAATATGTTACTTTTATAAAGGGAAATGTATGTCCTGCTTTTAGGCAGAGAGAGAGAAGGCATAGTTTTTCCTGTGTCAGCTATGTCTCAGTGGTCTTCAGCCCAAAATAATTATTTTGCCATAGTCTGATGCCCCTGACAGGCTAGTCCTATTCTGAACACAGGCACCGTGGAAGGCTGAGGTCCTCTGTACAGATTTTGCTCCCTCTAGAAGAGATTTTCTAGCTCTCCTTGCTATTCCCCAACTCTTCTTTTTTTTTTTTTTTTTTTTTGAGTTTCACTCTTGTTGCCCATGCTGTAGTGTAATGGCGCGATCTTGGCTCACTACACCCTCCTCTTTCTGGATTCGAGTGATTCTCCTGCCTCAGCCTCCCGAGTAGCTGGGATTACAGGCATATGCCACCATGCCCAGCTAAGTTTTGTATTTTTAGTAGAGATGGTATTTCTCCATGTTGGTTAGGCTGGTCTTGAACTCCTGACCTCAGGTGATATCCACCTGCCTTGACCTCCCAAAGTGCTGGGATTACAGGCATGAACCACCACGCCCAGCCTTCCACAGCTCTTTAGAGCCACGACTCTGCCTGTCTCCAGCACTTACTGCTCCATCACTCTTTCTTTTCTTTTTTTTTTTTTTTTTGAGACAGAGTTTAGCTCTTGTTACCCAGGTTGGAGTGCAATGGCACCACCTCGGCTCACCGCAACCTCCGCCTCCTGGGTTCAAGCAATTCTCCTGCCTCAGCCTCCCGAGCAGCTGGGACTACAGGCACATGCCACCATGCCCAGCTAATTTTTGTATTTTTTTAGTAGAGACGGGGTTTCACCATGTTGACCAGGACGGTCTCGATCTCTTGACCTCGTGATCCGCCCGCCTCGGCCTCCCAAAGTGCTGGGATTACAGGCGTGAGCCACCGCGCCCGGCCTTTCCATCACTCTTTCTTAAGCTGGGTTTTCCCTGGTCTCTCAGAATGTATCATTCCAGAGTCACTAGAAAGGATGGGAGGGGACGGGAAAGGGTGGGGAGAATTACCACCTATTACACAGGCACATGTTTTGCATATGTTATCTGATGCTTTCAACAACCTTGTGGAGTAGGTGCTATTATTATCCCTTTCTACTTATAAGGAAACTTAAGAGTCCTGCAGATTGGGAGGCTCACCCAAGGTCAAGTTGTTACCTTGTAGTGGCGGAGCCTGGACACCAGCCCAGGTCTTATAGACCAGAGCTCCTCAAACTATTGGTGAAGGACCAACTTTGTTTTGCTTTGGTTTGGCTTGTTTCTAATTTCCAGTCTAAAACTATTGCAAAGCATAATAAAAATGAATTGCTGGAAAAATGAAAAGAAAAAAAGGATATACAAATTATAAGCCCAGTTTGTTGTTGCTGTTATTGGGTTGAACAGATGTAACATTTTTCTGTCAAACTAATAGTTTCTAAGCATGGACTGGCACCAAGCAGTCTGTGGACCTCATCACATGCTGCATGAAGAGAATCTCTCTGGGGACGATCTGTGTGGCTCATGCCTGGAATCCCAGCACTTTGGGAGGCTGACACAGGCAAATCGCTTGAGCGCAGGAGTTTAAGACCAGCCTTGGAAATATATTGAGACCTTGTCACTATGAATAATTGAAAAATTAGGTCGGGGCCTGGCACGGTGGCTCATGCCTGTAATCCCAGCACTTTGGGAGGCCAGAGAGGGCAGATCACTTGAGGTCAGAAGTTCAAGACCAGCCTGGTCAACATGATGCAACCCCATCTCTAGTAAAAGACAAAAATTAGCAGGGTCGGCCGGGCTCAGTGGCTCACACCTGTAATCCCAGCACTTTGGGAGGCTGAGGAGGGCGGATCATGAGATCAGGTGTTCAAGACCAGCCTGGCCAACACGGTGAAACCCTGTCTCTACTAAAAATACAAAAAAATTATCTGGACATGGTGGCGTGCGCCTGTTATCCCAGCTACTCCAGAGGCTGAGGCAGGAGAATCGCTTGAACCTGGGAGGTGTTCAGCCTGGGTGACAGGCTCACACTTTTGACTTCTCTGAGTCTCAGTTCATTCAGTGCAAAACAGGGGGATAATGCCTTTTTATCTGTTGAAAATCAAAAAGAAGGAGGTGATGCCCAGGAAAATGCTTTTTTTTTTTTTTTTTTTTTTTTTTTTAATAAGATGGGGTTTCACCATGATGGCCAGGCTGGTCTTGAACTCCTGACCTCAGGTAATCCACCCACCTCGGCCTCCCAAAGTGCTAGGATTACAGGCGTGAGCCACTGCGCCCAGCCGAAAATGCTTTTTATATTCTAAAACTACCCCAATACACAGGGAAGATGGTTTATTATTCACAACCTCAGAGACTCTGGAGAGCTGCTCCTGGGTCAGCTTTACTCATTAATTTATCTACTCAGATTATTTACTAAGCCACTATTGTTTCATTCATTCCATAAGTAGGTTTCTAATAGTATATGCCCTCTGCTGAAGTCCTGGGGTTCCAGTGAGGAAACAAAGGCAGCAGTACACAGATTCCAACTTCAAGTGTTTTCTTTGTCATCGTTAGATTCTCTACCCCGGGGAAAATCAATGGGGACCTTGAAGAGCTGGCAGAGGCAGTCCGCACTGGTGTGGGTGGTCCCAAAGGCTTCCTAGAAGAGGCAGCCTACTAAAAGACACTGTTAGGATTGGGTGAGTTGGCTCACACCTGTAATCCCAACACTTTGGGAGGCCAAGATGGAAAGATCACTTGAGCTCAGGAGTTTAAGACAAGCCTGGACAACATAGTGAGACCTCATCTCTCCCAAAATATTTAAAAATTAGCTGGATGTAGGGGCACCCATCTGTAGCTCCAGCTACTCAGGAGGCTGAGATGAGAGGATCACCTGAGCATAGGAGGTGGAGGCTGCAGTGAGCCGTGATTGTGCCACTGCACTCCAGCCTGGGTGACAGCCAGACCCTGTGTCTAAAAAAAAAAAAAAAAAGAAAGAAAGAAAAGAAAAGGGGACTGTTAAGCAAATCATGCAGTATCCACACAGGGTACTATTGCAAGGTTGTTGAAGGGTTGGTGTAAAGCCCTACATATTAACACAGATATGACAGGATGCAAGATTAAATAAACAAGGCAGGTAACAGGAAAGCATTTATAATGTGATGCTGTTTATGTATGATTCCTGGTGATTCTTTGGTATGTTACAGATAGCTGGTGGGTCTCTACAAACCACAAAGCCCCTCTCCCATTGCCACAGCCCCACCCTAATAGAAGCCCTTCATGCTCTGGTGAGACTCACTCCTGAGGTCGGCCCAGGTTGCCAAGGGAGTATGTCATGGTCTTCAGGTTTTTTGATCTTAGAAAAGACTGAGTGTAACTCTGTCTGTCTGTAAGAGTGCACACTGCCAGCAAAATGTCTGCAAGGACACTTGTTAATAGGCTCTCAGTTGCTATCTCTGGGGATAGAATTTAATACGATTTTCATTTATTTTTTCTACCCATTGGGCATTGTTTCAATTATATAATAGCCATGTTCTTTTTAAAAATAGCTGCTTTGTTGAGATTTAATTCATAATACCATAACATTCATCCTTTAAATGTCAACACTTTAGTGGTTTCTAATATATTCACAGAATTGTGCAGCCATCACCACTAGCTTATTTCAGAACATTTTTATCACTCCAGAAAGAAACCCTGTGCCCATTAGCAGTCATGCACCATTTCTCCCTCCCCTCCGTCTCTGGCACCCACTAATCGACTTTCTGCCCCTATAGATTTGGATATTCTAGACATTTCACATAAATGGAATCATACAACTTACGGTCTGACCAATTTCTTTTATTTTTATTTTTATTATTTTTTTAAAAACGGGGTTTCACCATATTGGTCAAGCTGGTCTTGAACTCCCGACCTCAGGTGATCTGCCCACCTTGGCCTCCAAAGTGCTTGGATTACAGGCGTGAGCCACCACGCCCGACCTTACCGATTTCTACTGTTAGAAATATTTTACAAAAAGCTGGTAGGGGACAGGCACAGTGGCTCACACCTGTAATCCCAGAACTTTGGGAGGCCAAGGTGGGTGGATCACTTGAGGTCAGAAGTTTGAGACCAGCCTGGCCAACAGGGTGAAACTCTGTCTCTACTAAAAATAAAAAAAATTATAGGCCGGGCGCGGTGGCTCACGACTGTAATCCCAGCACTTTGGGAGGCCGAGGCGGGTGGATCACGAGGTCAAGAGATCGAGACCATCCTGGTCAACATGGTGAAACCCCGTCTCTACTAAAAATACAAAAATTAGCTGGGCATGGTGGCACGTGCCTGTAGTCCCAGCTACTCGGGAGGCTGAGGCAGGAGAATTGC